>JAODAL010004341.1:0-25000 GCA_025379985.1 Phyllomedusa bahiana | reverse complement strand
TTCTTGGGGGAAATTTCAGGGGTTTTTATTAAATTTAGTTTTAATATAAAAATGTGAAATAATTTTTCTTGAATAATGGTCACTTGAGAAAGCAAAGTAACGTTTCCTGGTTTTTGCAGCTTTACTGCATAGAATGGGACATGTCAGCAGAGTCATCTCATGATCCAGGTTTATGGACACAGCTCTGCTGTGCTGCTGAAAGCCTAGATAGGGCAAGGTAAACTTAAAGAATTACTCTGTAGGCATTCCATCCTGACAATCCCTAAAAATTGGGGAAAGAAGAGATTCCTACAGTCTATGGACACTTTTCTGGTTATTGATTCTCATTCTCCATACAGATACTGTCTCCAATATGGCCACCCCATTAAAACCCATCATTACTGCAAACGGAGTCTTTTCTAAATATATAGGGCCATATGTATGAAACTGTTTAGGTCTAAAACTCACTTTTTAGTGAATTTTAGACCTAAACAGTTTCATACATATGGCCCATAGTGTTGCTAGCCTACCTTATCTAGTCTCTCAGCACTACAACAGAGCTATCTTTATTATATCCTCCAAGCTTAGTGATAATAGCTTTGTTGACTCGGACTCCTTACAGTGAGATGACTCTGTTAATCTACCCCTCTAATGATAATGAGATGACTCTGCTAACCCTACCCTCTAATAGTAATAAGCTGACTGTTATAGTGCGGCCCTGTGACCAAAATGAGATCACTCTACTGGTCCTTCCTTCTAATGATAATAGGATGACTCTGCTGACCCTACTCTTTAATGTTAATAGGATAACTCTGCTGATCCTGTCCTCTAATGATAGTGAAATGACTGTTGATCAAACCCTATAATGATAGTGAGATGACTCTGCTGACCCTGTCCTCTACTGATTGTGAAATGACTCTGCTGATCCCACCCTGTAATGATAGTGAGATGTCTCTGCTGACTCTGTCCTCTAATGATAGTGGAAATACTGCTGTATCCACCCTATAATGAAGTTGAGATGACTCTGCTGACCCTGTCACTCTACTGATAGTGAATACCTGCTGATACCCACCCTGTAATGATAGTGAGATGACTCTGCTGACTCTGTCCGCTCTAATGATAGCGTGAAAATGACTCCGCCAGATCCACCACAGTAATGTCGTAAGATGACTCTGCTGACTCTGTCCTCTAATGATAGTGAAATGACTCTGCTGATCCCAACCTGTAATGATAGTGAGATGACTGTTGATCAAACCCTATAATGATAGTGAGATGACTCTGCTGACCCTGTCCTCTAATAATAGTGAAATGACTACTGATACCACCCTATAATGATAGTGAGATGACTCTGCTGACCCTGTCATCTACTGATAGTGAAATGACTCTGCTGATCCCACCCTATAGTGATAGTGAGTATGACTCTTGCTGACCCTGTCCTCTAATGAAAATTGAAATGACTCCTGCTGATCCCGACCCCTATAAGATAGTGAGATGACTCCCTGCTTACCCTGTCAATCTACCGATAGTGAACATGACCTCTGCTGAACCCACCCTATAATGATAGTGAATGACCTCTGCGACTCTGACCTCTAATGATAGTGAAATTGACTCTGCTGATCCCACCCTGTAATTATAGTGAAGATGACTCTGTGACCAACCTGTCCATCTACTGATAGAGAAATGACTGTTGATCAAACCCTATAATGATAGTGAGATGACTCTGCTGACCCTGTCCTCTAATAATAATGAAATTACTACTGATCCCACCCTATAATGATAGTGAGATGACTCTGCTGACCCTGTCGTCTAATGATAGTGAGATGACTACTGATCCCACCCTATAATGATAGTGAGATGACTCTGCTGACCCTGTCCTCTAATGATGGTGAGATGACTCTGCTGATCCCACCCTATAATGATAGTGAGATGACTCTGCTGACCCTGTCATCTACTGATAGTGAAATGACTCTGCTGATCCCACCCTATAATGATAGTGAGAAGACTCTGCTGACTCTGTCCTCTAATGATAGTGAAATGACTCTGCTGATCCCACCCTGTAATGATAGTGAGATGACTCTGCTGACCCTGTCATCTACTGATAGTGAAATGACTCTGCTGATCCCACCCTATAATGATAGTGCCCACCCTGTAATGATAGTGAGATGACTCTGCTGACCCTGTCCTCTACTGATAGTGAAATGACTGTTGAGTCAAAACCCGGTAATGATAGAGAGATGACTCTGGCTGACCCTGCCTCTAAATGAAGTGAAATGACTACTGATCCCACCTACTAATGATAGTGAAGATGACTCTGCTGACCCGTCCTCTAATGATAGTGAGATGACCTAATTGATCCCACCCTATAATGATAGTGAGATGACTCTGCTGACCCTGTCCTCTACTGATAGTGAAATGACTCTGCTGATCCCACCCTGTAATGATAGTGAGATGTCTCTGCTGACTCTGTCCTCTAATGATAGTGAAATGACTCTGCTGATCCCACCCTATAATGATAGTGAGATGACTCTGCTGACCCTGTCCTCTACTGATAGTGAAATGACTCTGCTGATCCCACCCTGTAATGATAGTGAGATGACTCTGCTGACTCTGTCCTCTAATGATAGTGAAATGACTCTGCTGATCCCACCCTGTAATGATAGTAAGATGACTCTGCTGACTCTGTCCTCTAATGATAGTGAAATGACTCTGCTGATCCCACCCTGTAATGATAGTGAGATGACTCTGCTGACCCTGTCATCTACTGATAGTGAAATATGTTGATCAAACCCTATAATGATAGTGAGATGACTCTGCTGACCCTGTCCTCTAATGATAGTGAAATGACTACTGATCCCACCCTATAATGATAGTGAGATGACTCTGCTGACCCTGTCCTCTAATGATAGTGAGATGACTACTGATCCCACCCTATAATGATAGTGAGATGACTCTGCTGACCCTGTCATCTACTGATAGTGAAATGACTCTGCTGATCCCACCCTATAATGCTAGTGAGATGACTCTGCTGACTGTGTCCTCTAATGATAGTGAAATGACTCTGGTGATCCCAACCTGTAATGATAGTGAGATGACTGTTGATCAAACCCTATAATGATAGTGAGATGACTCTGCTGACCCTGTCCTCTAATAATAGTGAAATGACTACTGATCCCACCCTATAATGATATTGAGATGAGACTCCAGGCTGACCCTGTCATCTACTGATGGTGAAATGACTCTGCTGATCCCACCCTATAATGATAGTGAGATGACTCTGCTGATTCTGTCCTCTAATGATAATTGAAATGACTCTGCTGATCCCACCCTATAATGATAGTGAGATGACTCTGCTGACCCTGTCATCTACCGATAGTGAAATGACTCTGCTGATCCCACCCTATAATGATAGTGAGATGACTCTGCTGACGCTGTCCTCTAATGATAGTGAAATGACTCTGATGATCCACCTGAAATATAGTGATTATTGACTCTCTGACCCTGTCCTCTACTGATAGTGAAATGACTGTTGATCAAACCCTATAATGATAGTGAGATGACTCTGCTGACCCTGTCCTCTACTGATTGTGAAATGACTCTGCTGATCCCACCCTGTAATGATAGTGAGATGACTCTGCTGACTCTGTCCTCTACTGATAGTGAAATGACTGTTGATCAAACCCTATAATGATAGTGAGATGACTCTGCTGACCCTGTCCTCTAATAATAGTGAAATGACTACTGATCCCACCCTATAATGATAGTGAGGTGACTCTGCTGACCCTGTCCTCTAATGATAGTGAGATGACTACTGATCCCACCCTATAATGATAGTGAGATGACTCTCCTGACCCTGTCATCTACTGATAGTGAAATGACTCTGCTGATCCCACCCTGTAATGATAGTGAGATGACTCTGCTGACTCTGTCCTCTAATGATAGTGAAATGACTCTGCTGATTCCACCCTGTAATGATAGTGAGATGACTCTGCTGACCCTGTCCCTCTAATGATTATTGAAATGACTCTGCTGATATCCACCCTAATAATGATATGTGATATGACCCTCGCTACCCTGTCACTACCGATAGTGAAATGACTCTGCTGATCCCACCCTATAATGATAGTGAGATGACTCTGCTGACTCTGTCCTCTAATGATAGTGAAATGACTCTGCTGATCCCACCCTGTAATGATAGTGAGATGACTCTGCTGACCCTGTCCTCTACTGATAGTGAAATGACTGTTGATCAAACCCTATAATGATAGTGAGATGACTCTGCTGACCCTGTCCTCTAATAATAGTGAAATTACTACTGATCCCATCCCTATAATGATAGTGAGGTGACTCTGCTGACCCTGTCCTCTAATGATAGTGAGATGACTACTGATCCCACCCTATAATGATAGTGAGATGACTCTGCTGACCCTGTCCTCTAATGATAGTGATATGACTACTGATCCCACCCTATAATGATAGTGAAATGACTCTGCTGATCCCAACCTGTAATGATAGTGAGATGACTCTGGTGACCCTGTCCTCTAATGATAGTGAGATGACTGTTGATCAAACCCTATAATGATAGTGAGATGACTCTGTTGACTCTGTCCTCTAATAATCATGAAATGACTACTGATCCCACCCTATAATGATAGTGAGATGACTCTGCTGACCCTGTCATCTACTGATAGTGAAATGACTCTGCTGAACCCACCCTAATAATGTCTAGTTGAGGATGACTCTGCTGACCCTGTCATCTACTGATAGTGAAATGACTCTGGCTGAATCCCACCCTGTAATGAATAGTGAGATGACTCTGCTGAACTCTGCCTCTAATGAAGTGAAATGACTCTGCTGATCCCACCCTGTAGATGATCGTAAAGATGACTCTGCTGACTATTCACATCTAGATAGTGAAATGACTCTGCTGAACCCACCCTGTAATGATAGTGAATGACCTGCTGACCCAGTCCTCTAATGATAGTGGAAATGACACTATCCCACCCTATAATTATAGTGAGATGAACTCGGGCGACTTCTGTCCTCTACTGATAGTGAAATGACTGTTGATCAAACCCTATAATGATAGTGAGATGACTCTGCTGACCCTGTCCTCTAATGATAGTGAAATGACTACTGATCCCACCCTATAATGATAGTGAGATGACTCTGCTGACTCTGTCCTCTACTGATAGTGAAATGACTACTGATCCCACCCTATAATGATAGTGAGATTACTCTTCTGTCCCTCTCATCTACTGATAGTGAAATGACTCTGCTGATCCCACCCTGTAATGATAGTGAGATGACTCTGCTGACTCTGTCCTCTAATGATAGTGAAATGACTCTGCTGATCCCACCCTGTAATGATAGTGAGATGACTCTGCTGACCCTGTCCTCTAATGATAATTGAAATGACTCTGCTGATCCCACCCTATAATGATAGTGAGATGACTCTGCTGACCCTGATGATTCTACGGATAGTGAAAAGACTCTGCTGACCCACCCTATAATGATTAGTGAGATTGATCTGCTGACTCTGGTCCCTCTAATGGATAGAGAAATGACTCTGCTGATCCCACCCAGTAATGATAGTGAGATGACTCTGCCTGACCTTGTCCTCTACTGATAGTGAGATGACTGTATGATCAAACCCTATAGTGATGTGAAGTGTAGAGTGAGAGAAAAAAAAAAAATAATAGGGGGGGGGGGGGGGGGGGGGGGGGAAAATGATAGTGAGATGACTCTGCTGACCCTGTCCTCTAATAATAGTGAAATTACTACTGATCCCACCCTATAATGATAGTGAGGTGACTCTGCTGACCCTGTCCTCTAATGATAGTGAGATGACTACTGATCCCACCCTATAATGATAGTGAGATAATCTGACTCGACCCTGTCCTCTAAGTGATAGTAATGACTACTGATCCCACCCTATAATGATAGTGAAATGACTCTGCTGATCCCAACCTGTAATGATAGTGAGATGACTGTTGATCAAACCCTATAATGATAGTGAGATGACTCTGTTGACTCTGTCCTCTAATAATCATGAAATGACTACTGATCCCACCCTATAATGATAGTGAGATGACTCTGCTGACCCTGTCATCTAATGATAGTGATATGACTCTGCTGATCCCACCCTATAATGATAGTGAGATGACTCTGCTGACCCTGTCCTCTACTGATAGTGAAATGACTCTGCTGATCCCACCCTGTAATGATAGTGAGATGACTCTGCTGACTCTGTCCTCTAATGATAGTGAAATGACTCTGCTGATCCCACCCTGTAATGATCGTAAGATGACTCTGCTGACTATGTCCTCTAATGATAGTGAAATGACTCTGCTGATCCCACCCTGTAATGATAGGGAGATGACTCTGCTGACCCTGTCCTCTAATGATAGTGAAATTACTACTGATCCCACCCAATAATGAAAGTGAGAAGACTCTGCTGACCTGTCCCTCTAATGAAAGTGAATGACTACTTGATCCCCCCCTATAATAAAGTGGAGATACTCTGCCTGACCCTGTCATCTACTGATAGTGAAATGACTCTGCTGATCCCACCCTATAATGATAGTGAGATGACTCTGCTGACCCTGTCCTCTAATGATAATTGAAATGACTCTGCTGATCCCACCCTGTAATGATAGTGAGATGACTCTGCTGACCCTGTCATCTACCTTTAGTGAAATGACTCTGCTGATCCCACCCTATAATGATAGTGAGATGACTCTGCTGACTCTGTCCTCTAATGATAGTGAAATGACTCTGCTGATCCCACCCTCTAATGATAGTGAGATGACTCTGCTGACCCTGTCCTCTACTGATAGTGAAATGACTGTTGATCAAACCCTATAATGATAGTGAGATGACTCTGCTGACCCTGTCCTCTAATGATAGTGAAATGACTGCTGATCCCACCCTATAGTGATAGTGAGATGACTCTGCTGACCCTGCCCTCTACTGATAGTGAATTGACTGCTGATCCCACCCTATAGTGATAGTGAGATGACTCTGCTGACCCTGTCCTCTACTGATAGTGAAATGACTACTTATCCCACCCTATAATAATAATAATAATAAGTGCTGCCCTTTTACCAAATGATATGTCTCTCCTGGTCTTCATCTTTAATGGTAATGAGATGACTCTGCTAACCCTGCTCTCTAGTTCTCACCTGGTAGTGAACAAATTACTCTACTGACTGTGTCCTCTAATGATAATGAGATGACTTTGCTGACTTGTCCAATGACAATGAAGCGACTTCGCTGACCTTGCCCTTTAATGCTAATGAGAGGATTCTGCTGGCCCTTCCCTATAATGATATGACTCTGCTACCCCACCCTTCAGCAATAAGCAGGTTTACTCTAAAATTTTAGAATATAAATATAAATATATTTATATATACTATATATATATATATTATATATATATATATATATATTATATATATATATATATATATATAAATAAAATTTATATAGCCCTTTGGTTACCTGATTCTCCTGGCTGATATAGAGCTGCTATAGATAGATAGATAATAAGATATCTAGATAGATAGATAGATAATAGATAGATAGATAGATATAGATATATAGAAAGAATAGATATTGAGATATGATAGATAGATAGATATGAAGATAGACTTAAGATTGATAGATATGAAGATAGATAGATAAAAATGAGATAGATAGATAGAATAGATGATGAGATTAGATAGATAGATAGATAGATAGATACGGGGATAGATAGATAGAATAGATTAGATAGATAGATAGATATGAGATAGATAGATATGTGAGTAGATAGATAGAGAATAGAGAGATAGATAGATATGAATAGATAGATAGATAGATAGATAGTATGAGATTAAAAATTGGAAAAGTAATAATTTATATATAGTAGAGAAAAAAGATATGAATGATAGAAAATAGGGGATAAGAATGAGATTAGATAGATAGATATGAGTGTAAAAGGGGGTAGATGTGTTTAATATAAAGTAATAAAAAATAATAAATATAAAAATTTAATATGGATAGATAGATAATAGATTCAATTTCCCAGGGGGTTTTTCGTGTCCCCACACAAAGAAACAGCTGTATGAAACCCAGGAGATAGGTGCCCAAAAGGGGGTTGGTTTTTCATGGTGTTTTGAAGCCACCCCCTATTTGGCCCTCCCACCAATTTTTTCAAAAAAAGCATTAAAGGTTAAAACTTAACCTTTAACATTACTTATAAAAAATATATATATGACCTCATCAAATACACAAGGCAATATTTCAAAAAATGTAAACATACAAGGAAAAAAAAAATGGTTATCAGTTGAGGATCTGTATTAGGTAGTGTCGACCAGGATAACCATGGATTAGATATCCCTACCTCAATCACCTGAAAGACCCTACCTCCACGGGGGGTGCTTGCCCTGAAAAGGGCGTCCCTGTTTCTGGTGGTTTGCCCTAGATAGCCCTATTCCACCCTAACAAATAAATCATTCAAATAATGTGTTTCCAATTACAGTCCACCAATACAAATAAATGTATTGTGTATATTTACACTTCATGTAAAAATATCCATTTCTGATGCTAATTTCGTCTCCAATACATAAGACATGGAATGAACTGTGTGCAAGAGTCACGTGACTCATCCCTGCAGCTTAAAATTTTGACCTTGGATTATTTTTGTTTATTCATTTTATTTCTTTTTTTTTTTTTTTAACAAGTAAAGAGTAACCCGGTCATCGCCCAAAGAGATTTGACTAAGAGAGAGAGTGAAGCAATGTGACACGCGGCAGATAAAAAGTGATGAATATTTCGGCTAATTGGATATTTGAGGCTATAAGTCTAAATGCAGCGAGGAGTTTATTTCATATGGTGCAATAATGACGGGTAAATTATATCACAGCTCCATAATTAACTCTGGGAGTGAGTCACCCTTTACTATATCTGTAATGCAGAACATCTTATAAGGAGGGGGGGGGGGGCACCTGTAGACGTACAGACAGGGGCTAGAAACTTTTCAGTGAAGCATCCAGATTGAGGTGGCAACAAGAGAAGAGTAGGGGCCACCAATTTAGTCAATTTAGACCATTAGAGCAATAATAGCTTTAGCGAAAGCTTGTTAGAGGTCAGACCAGACTCCGCTATGGCCAGAGACATACAGCATGTGTATCCCATATGGAGCCCTAATGAGGCACGTGCATGGACCTAATGTATCCGCTGAATGATTTGGACTGTAAGGTGGACAATTGGAAATTAAGAAGACAAGATTGTAGGATTATAGACTTCCCTGGTGGTCTAGGGTAGAGGAAAAGCTGATGTTTGCTTCCCTGGTGGGCCAGAGTAACAAAGAGTTTAAAGGGGTTGTCTCACCCTGTTGTTTCACAGAGCCAAAAGCAGCTTTGGATTCATGCTTCCTGCCTCTTCCTGGTCAGGCTGTGGATGTTTCTATAGCAGTGATTAGCATGTCAGCTCCATATTCGGAGCTCTTCTAATTGCACTGAATCGAGACCATAAGTTCTTATCTATAGAGCAGAGAGCTTCAGAGCTCAAAGTAAACAATCACAATTTATTTACTTTGTTTGTTAAAGGGGTTGTCTCACTACAGGGTTCGCTGCTTTTTATGTTAAAGATCTTGCAAAAACAAGTCACTTTGCAATATGTGTCGATTCACAATGTCCTACCTATTTCTAGATATCCCCTCTTGCATGGGCTGCATCAGCTCCTCAGGTCGCTATAGCTACAGACCTGTTTGATCTCTCCTGATAGGCTGCCGCACTGGTTGCTAAAGCTACAGACCTGTTCAATCCCTCCTGACAGGCTGCCTGCACTGGTTGCTATAGCTACAGACCTGGCTTCTACTGCAGCCTAGTAGAAGCCAGTAAACACACCCCTGAATTCAAAGTGAAACCAAGAAAACAGGACTGAAGTAAGATGAATCAATGTAGTGAGACAACCCCTTTAAAGATGACACACTCAGTTCTCAAGCTGCCGGCAATCCGACCTGTGATGACATCACTCGCTGTTCTCAGATAGCACAAACTTCAGAGAGAGAAGGGGAGAGTATGGACGATAACCAGAGAAACTTGTGTGCACTCAGAGTAGATAAAATCTCTCTTATCTCCTCAAGAAAGCAATATTTTTGGAAAAAGTCTTCATTCACTGTTCCCTACATGTTAAAAGCTAATCCTTGTAGTGAGACAACCCCTTTAAGGTGAGCTTCCCTGGTTAATGCTTGCTTACTATTTGCTCTAGGGAAGTATATAGGTTAATGCCAAGTTCTCTGGTGGCCTAGGAGGTCCATGTCCATGTGGCTGTAATTTAACAGCCACATAGATTTCTCTATGACTGGTCAGAAAGCTTCAAGAGCTCCCTGCATAGTCATTAACACCTTCCCACAAATATACATACAGATACATGATAAGAGGGAGGTAATTCCCAAATATAGCTGTACATGAGTGCTCTTCCATGTGGAGGGCTATTGTACTTGATGGATGCTCTGTGGCCTGTCCAGTGATGTTCACTACTGACCTGTCTCCCATCTCCTCTTCATCTCTAAACTCCTGGGACATCTGGCCTCCTCTACATGTGTCTACTCTTGCTTAATGAACTATCTCTTTGATCTCTTCTCGCCCTCCTGCAATCTTGTTTTTGTGCTCCATACTCTACAGAGACTGCCCTTACTAAAGTCTCAAATAACTATTCTCTATTGATTCCTCTGGTTCTTTTTGCAACATCTGACCATGTAGATCATGTCTCCTCCTCAGTATGCTCTACTTTATTGGCCCTCAGAATTCTGCTCTCTCTTTGTTTTCTCCGTACCTGTCTAAACAATCATTCAGTGTATACTGTAATTTACAAGTTCTACTTTTTCTCTTCTTGCTGTTGAGGTTCCTCAGGTATCAGTCTTAGGTCCCCTCCTCTTGCGTTTGTGGTTCCTCAGGGGTCAATCCAGGGTCCTCTTCTATTAATATTAAGATGCTTCAAGGATCAGTTCTAGTTCCTCTCCTTTTGTTGTGAGGTTTCTTCAGGGATTAGTCTGAGGTGGTCACCCTTTGTGGTTGATGTTCCTCAGGGGTCGGTCCTAGGTCTTCTCCTGTTGCTGTTGGGGTTACTCAGGAGTGAATATTAGGTTATTTACTCTTGCTGTTGGGCTTTCTTAGGGATGAGTACCAGATCCTCTCTTCTTGCTGTTGGGCCTTCTCAGGAGTCAGTCCAAGGCCCTCTCCTCTTGATGTTGGGCTTTCTTAGGGATGAGTCCAAGATGGTTGCCTTTCATTGTTGAGGTTCTTTAGGGGTCAGTCCAAAGTCATCTAGTAATACTATTGGAATTGCTCCAAAATCCGTCCTAGGTCCTCTCCTCTTGCTGTTTGGGCTCCTTAGGGGTCAGTCCTGGGCCCTCTCCTGCTGTTTGGATTCCTAAGTGATCAGTCCTTTGTCCGTTCCTCTTGCTGTTGGGGCTCATCAGAGATCAGTCCAAGATCCTCTTCTTTTGCTATTTAGCTTCCTTAGGGATCAGCCATAGGACCTCCCCTTTAAGCTGGTGGGGCTCCTCGGGGATCAGTCATAGGTGTTCTCCTCTTGCTATTTATATTCCTTTGGGATTAGTCTTAGGTCCTCTCTTCTTGCTATTTAGGTTCTTCAAGGATCTTTCATAGGTCCTCCCTTTTTGATTTTGGGGCTCCTCAGGCATCATTCATAGGTCCTTTCCTCTTTCTATTTAGGTTTCTCAGGAATTAGTCCTAGGTCCTTTCCACCTGTTGTTTGGGATTCTCAGGGATCAGTCCTAGGTCCCCTCCTCTTGCTTTTAGGGCTCCTCATGGAACAGCCATAGGTCCTCTACTCTTGCTGTTGAGGTTCCTCAGGTACCAGTCATAGTTCCTCCCCGTTTTGCTTTTGGGCCTCCCTTGGAAAGTCCTAGGTCCTTCCTTTTGCTATTTAGGTTCGTCAGGGGCTAGTCCTAGTCATCTCCTCTTGATATTAAGGTTCCTTAGGGATCAGTCCTCTTTTTTCTCTACACAACTCCTCCTGGACAAACTATGAGCAGATCTGGCCTTCAGTCCAATCTCTACACTGATGACCCCCAATTATATACCTCTTCTCCTGACATCACACCTGCACTACTACAAAAACAGGGGAGCTCTGATTGGTTGCTATGGGCAACAAAGAAAGTCCTAGACCTAGACAGATTTTCATACATGTTTTCCCTACATCTTTAAAAAACTGAAGTTCTTATATCCCCTCCACCTACTAACCTTTCTAAATCTAATATTTCTATGTCAGTGCACGGTATGACCATAACTCCTAAGCAGCACGCCCGCTGTCTCGGTGCTTTGTTTGACTCATATCTTTGCTCGTCATATTCAATCACTTGCACACTCATGCCACCTGCACCGCAAACACTTCTCCAGGATCCGCCTTTCTCTTACTGTAAAATAAGCCAAAACCCTTGCTCTGATTTATTTTTGTCTTGATTACTGTAGCTTATTACTATTCATTCGTCATCTCTCCAAACTCTTCAATTCATCCCGAAAGCAGCAGCAGCAGCAGTCAGGCTCATCTTTCCGTCCAACTGTTACGCTGGTGCCTCTACCCCGCTCCACTCAATGCATTGGTTACTCACTCCCTTAAGAATACAATGTAAATCTATCATTCTCACCTACCACAATCAACACAGGGCTGCACCTCCATGCATCTCCTACCTCATCCCTGTCTACCACCATATCAGAACTCTCCTTAATGATCTGAGAATGTTATTATTATTATTATTATTATTATTATTATTATTATTTTCATACGTTCTCCTGTCCTGGCAGCCAAGATCAGAAAAAGAATCACATCCTGGGACACCAGTCCTTTACGTTGACAAAAGAGGTTGGCTCCCATTGTCATGTCCCAGTCAGTCTCAGCTTCGTGATCGCCAGGGATGATGCTTTTATATTGACAGCCCTGGGCCTAGTCTAAATCCCTGGGGCTGTCAAGTATCTATGCCTCGTATGCCGTAGCAGATGCATGTGCGACTATGAGCTCGGGAGAAAGTCCCTCCAAGGCAGAGGACACGTTCTGATTAGAGATAATTAGATGTAGTGTCGACTGTGGAGGGTTGTGAGCTGTGCAATTAATTATACAGGGCACATCAGCTACCCCTGCTAAAGGGGGTGCCGCAAATTAATTGCAGAGAACTGTAAATTGCATAGCATAGGTGATTTTATATATTACACAGAGGAGTCACATACTATGACCGAATATCTAGAGTGACCGGAGTGGGCAGCATGGACAGCAGCTAGATTGACTGGGAGTGACTCAATAAGGTCCTGGTAGGTTGTCACAGGTATCTGGAGCCAACTGCATCCTAAAGCTGCTGGAGGGTCCATAGAGCCAACACCACCATCCAGGGAGGACACAGCTGCTGGAGGGGCCATAGAGCCAACACCACCATCCAGGGGCTCCACAGCTGATGGAGGATCCATAGAGCCAACACCACCATCCAGGGGCTCCCACAGCTGCTGGAGAATCGATAGAGCCAACACCACCATCCAGGGGCTCCCACAGCTGCTGAAGGGTCCATAGAGCCAACACCACCATCCAGGGGCTCCCACAGCTGCTGGAGAATCGATAGAGCCAACACCACCATCCAGGGGCTCCCACAGCTGCTGAAGGGTCCATAGAGCCAACACCACCATCCAGGGGCTCCCACAGCTGCTGGAGAATCGATAGAGCAAACACCAACATCCAGGGGCTACCACAGCTGCAGAAGGGTCCATAGAGCCAACACCACCATCCAGGGGCCCCACAGCTGCTGGAGGGCCATAGAGCCAACACCACCATCCAGGGACTCCCACAGCTGCTGGAGGGGCCATAGAGCCAACACCATCATCCAGGGCTCCACAGCTGCTGGAAGGGTCCATAGAGCCAACACCACCATCCAGGGCTCCCACAGCTGCTGGAGAATCGATAGGCCAACTCCACCATCCAGGGGCTCCCACAGCTGCTGAAGGGTCCATAGAGCCAACACCACCATCCAGGGGCTCCCACAGCTGATGAAGGGTCCATAGAGCCAACACCACCAACCAGGGGGTCAACAGCTGCTGGAGGGTCCATAGAGCCAACACCACTATCCAGGGGCTCCCACAGCTGCTGGAGGTGCCATAGAGCCAACACCACATCCAGGGGCCCCACAGCTGCTGGAGGGTCCATAGAGCAAACACCACCATCCAGGGGACTCCCACAGCTCGGAGGGGCCATAGACCACACACCTCCAGGCGCCCCACAGCTGCTGAGGTCCAAGAGCTAACACCACCCCAGGGCCCCACACTGCTGGAGGTCCATAAGCTAACACCACCATCCGGGTCCCACAGCTGAGGAGGGTCCATAGACCAACACCACATCCAGGGGCTTAACTGCTGAAGGTCCTAAGAGCCAACACCAAACCAAGGGTCAACAGTGCTGGAGGGTCCATAAGCAACACCACTATCCAGGCCACAGCTGCGGAGAGGTCATAGAGCAATACCACACCGGGTCCCACACTGCGTGGTCTATAAAGCAAACCACCATCCGGGGCTCACGGCTCTGGAGGGTCCATAGAACCACACCACCATCAGGGGCTCCCACAGCTGCTAAGGGTCCATAGAGCCAACCACCAACAGGGGGTCCACAGCTGCTGGAGTCCATAGAGCCAACACCACTATCCAGGGGCTCCCACAGCTGCTGGAGGGTCCATAGAGCCAATACCACAATCCAGGGGTCCCACAGCTGCTGGAGGGTCCATAGAGCCAACACCACACTCCAGGGGTCCCACAGCTGCTGGAGGGTCCATAGAGCCAACCCCACCATCCACGGGCCCGATAGCTGTTGGAGGGTTCATAGAGCCAACCCCACCATCCAGGGATCCCACAGCTGCTGGAGGGTCCATAGAGCCATCACCACCATCCAGGGGCTACCACAGATGATGGCGGGTCCATAGAGCCAACACCACCATCCAGGGGCTCCACAGCTGCTGGAGGGTCTATAGAGACAACACCACCATCCAGGGGCTCCCACAAATGCTGGAGGGTCCATAGAGCAAAACCCCATCCAGGGTCCCACGCTGCTGGGGTCATAGAGCCAACACCACCATCCAGGGGCTCCCCATCTGCTGGAGGGTCCATAGATCCAACAACAACAACCAGGAGCTCGCTCCACAGCTGCTGGAGTGTCCATAGAACCAACATCACCATTCAGGGGCCCCACAGCTGCTGGAGGGTCCATAGAGCCAACACCACCATCCAGTGGCCTCACAGCTGCTGGAGGGTCCATAGAGCCAACACCACCATCCAGGGGTCCCACAGCTGCTGGAGGGGCCATAGAGCCAACACCACCATCCCGGGGCCCCACAGCTGCTGGAGAGGCCATAGAGCCAACACCCCTATCCAGGGGCTCACAGAGCTGCTGGAGGGTCCATAGAGCCAACACCACTATCCAGGGGCTCCCAGAGCTGCTGGAGGGTCCATACAGCTAACACCACCATCCAGGGACCCCACAGCTACTGGGAGGTCCATAGAGCCAACACCACCATCCAGGGGCCCCACAGCTGCTGGAGGGTCCAAAGAGCCAACACCACCATCCAGTGGCCCCACAGCTGCTGGAGGGACCATAGAGCCAACACCACCATCCAGGGCTCCCACAGCAACTGGCGGGGCCAGAGAGCCAACACCACATCCAGGGACCCCACAGCTGCTGGAGGGTCATAGAGCCAACACCCCCATCCATGGGCTCCCAGAGCTGCTGGAGGGATCCATACAGCTAACACCACCATCAATGCGCAACTAGCCTGAGGACCATCAGAGGTTCCACACTTGCTCAATTGTGGTTTCTGGTGAATTCGAGGTTAAGGTAGTACTTGGAAGTCTTGGTCCTGCTCTTCCAACCAACGTTGGATATTTCTAACCGTATGACATGTCTTATTGTGTTAGAAGATTTATTATGTGGACAATCTACGGTATATACTACTTGCAGTGTATGGTGTAGCAGCACTATTTACTGCTAGGGAACCATAATTTGGACGGTATCGTTCTCATTTATGGTGCTTAGACTGAGTCCCTGTACGGTATAGCTATTTGAGCACCATATGGCGGATACCACACAGGGCATAATAAGAGTGTCAATGATTAGAGTTTATTTCAGTGCTATCAGGTGCATTAATCTACTGTAAATGTGTCATTCAAAGTAACATGAGGGAAAACCTCCGCAGTTTGACACGTTGCTTTTATGTTTATTTTTATCTCGCGGCGAGTACGTGGCCCTAAGTGCTGCTTAGCGTTTCATAGCTAAATAATAAATTAGCTGTTGGGTCCATCTTAATTAGAGATGTGTGTATTGTAGGGTGTGTGACACGGAGGATCGCACATCATATCACAAACACTATATAATGTGTTACTTACCCCTTGGCAGTGAAAAGGGCTGAATAATTAAAGCACGTTACTCAGGCCTTCCACGCAGTATTATCAGGGGGCTACATCGCTCGATAGACTCGGGGCTACTAATGCTGGAAAACATTATTATTGACCATTTTCTAAAATGAGTTGACAGCCAGCTGTTTTCTATATGTCATCGCGCATCTCCAGCTCTGGAGGAACCGGCATGACCTCCATGGAAAGCTGATTGATTGCAGTAATAAGCATGTAATACTCTATTCCCCCTGTGGAGGCGCTGCAGGGGAATTAAACACTTGCAGTGAGGGTCTTGACTAATTCTTCTAATGCAAATTAGTTCATGTTAAGCAGAACCCAGGCTGAAATATAGAGAGGGTAAAAGGGCGATTACAATCTCCAGCAGAGAAGGATCTCCACTCTACAGTTCCCTTCATGCCAATACATGGGCGTATGAAAAATTTTGAATAGTACCTTCAAAATGTAGTAGGTTAACTTTTTTATTGAAGATATGATATTGCAGCTGAACATATTTATTACAAAATAAGAGAAAAGTTGACCAAAGCCACTAATTTGTGTGTATAGGGGCCTCCGGATTCTCTGCGAAGTTTGTGTGATACGAAAGCTCACCATACACTTTAGATCTATGTCGGACCCACCAATTTATGTGTATGGGGACCTCCAGACTCTCCTTCAACTAGAGGAGCCCATGCCTTAAACTCAAGTGTGTGTGGTACGAAGCTCGACATACATACACATTAGATCAATGCCAGCCAGACCCAACAGTTTATGTATATATGGGGCCTCCAGACTCTCCCCCAAGTACAGGGTTCCATGCCTTAAGATCAAGTCTATGTGGTACAAAAGCTCATCATACCCAATAGATCAATGTCAGCCAAAGCCACCAATTTATGTGAATAGGGGGCCAACGAACTCTAACCCAACTAGAGGGGCTCGTGCCTTAAGATCCGGTCTGTGTGGTATGAAAGTTTAGCATATGCATTAGATCAATGTTGGCCAGACTGATAAATTTATTTCCATGGGGGCCTCATGACTGTCCTCCAAGTACAAGGGTCTATGCTTTAAGATCAAGTCTGTGTGGTCCAAAAACTCACCATAGTCATTAGATCAATGTTGGCTGGACCCACCAATTTATGTGTATGGGGGCCTTTCGACTCTTCACCAAGCGGAGGGGCCCATTCCTTAAAAACAAGTCTGGCTGGTATGAAAGCTCACCATAGTCATTAGATCAATGTTGGCTGGACCCACCAATTTATGTGTATGGTGGCCTTTCGATTTCACTATCAAGTGTATAGTTTGGCCTACTAGAGTCACTACTGGGCATCTGAAACCATTGTCACCAATGGTTTCTCGCTGAAAACTACTGACCACTTCAGAAGGGACAACTGTGGCCATAACGGCACCCTAATGAAAAATCAGTTAGACACCCAAAACAGAGCCCACCAAAGGTATACATTGTCACCTGTGGATGCTGACCAAAATGTGGACAAGTATAGTCATATGGAAACCCTAATCAAAGATCATCTAAATGCTTCATGAACATCACACCATGGCACAATGGGCCACAAAAACTCTTCCCAGTCTTATCATAATGTCAAGACCATAGTTTGGTCCATTGGGGTCACAACTGAGCACCCAAAGCCCTTGTCACCAGTGGTTGCTGTCCAAAACCTGCTGAAAATATTTAGCACAGTCGACCCGACTAATTCAATTTTGGGTAACAATTAGACACCCAAAAGAAAGCCTACCAAAGGTATTCATTGTTGCTGACCAAAATGTGGACAACTATGGTCATATGGGCACCCTAATCAAAATGCTTCATGAATTGAGCCACAAAAACTCTTCCCAATCTTATCATAAGTCAGACATAGTTTGGGTCATGGTACAAACGAGCACTCCAGAGCCCTTTATCCAACTGCGTTGCTTCCAAAAACTGCTGAACATATTTATCATGGTCAACCCCACCATGTCATCTTTGTAGCACTAGTTGGCCAAGTTGTCAAGGCTGTTACCCTAGACATTCATCTTGTGTCTTCTCATTTGGACACCTATCTGATGCCTGCGTGACATCTATGTGGTATCTTCCAGCATGGAGAGAGTTAACCTGTTTCTGCATGTCCAATTTCACTTGACAGTGAGTTGAAGCCGTTGATCAAAATCGAATAAGGAATGTAATCAGTCCCCTGTCTCCTTGTATTACCTTACGCGGCCGTTTATTGTATGCGAAACCTCAACTCATTTATTGTACTAGATTCAAAGACGTTTTCTTGCGGGGGAAACCCTCATCAGGTGCAATTCTCATCATGGCATTCGTGGCTCTGCAGAGGAGCACTTTGCCTTTGTGGGTAGTGTGACAATGACGAGGAGCATTGCACCATAGGAGCTGACAGCTGATAAGGAGCGCTCCATGCCTGCACAGTCTCACAAACAGGTCTCTGGGGCTTAGACGGTGTTTGATCTTTGGATGTTTTCCATATCTGAGATATGTCTATTTTCCATCCTACGTGGCATCACGAATGGATTCTTGCCAGAGACGAGTCACTCCTGATACCAACAATGGGCAATGAATACATAGGGGCTGTTATAGTGTGACCATAGCGAGAAGACTCCATAGAATAGGATCTATCGAGAAGGTCAGGTTTGTGTCCAGAACAACAACCACCAGGACCATGAGGGCTTTCAGCTCGTGTCTTCCATGTCTCTAAAACCAGTTCCCTTATACTAGTATCTACCACTATGTGTATAACATGGGTCAGACAGATGCATGTTCATTGGGAGAGATGCAAGCAAATGAGGTCCTCTATGTGAAAGCAGCCTGTGGGCCCCTATCTGTCAGTATAGGCCCCTATCTGTCAGTATGGGCCTCTGTCAGTATAGGCCCCTATCTGTCAGTATAGTCCCCTATCTGTCAGTATAGGCCCCTATCTGTCAGTATAGGCCCCTATCTGTCAGTATAGGCCCCTATCTGTCAGTATAGGCCCATACCTGACAGATAGGGCCATATACTGACGAGTATAGGCCCTATACTGACAGAGGCCCATATGACAGATAGGGGCCCTATACTGTACAGTATAGGGCCTATTATCTGCCAGTATGGGCCTCTGTCAGTATAGGCCCCTATCTGTCAGTATAGGCCCCTATCTGTCAGTATGGGCCCCTATCTGTCAGTAGGCTCAAACATTACTTCTACATAGTTAAATCAAATGACTGTTTAAAAAATGTCTGGAAAACAATTTAATGCAGTAAAGGGCAACATCCCTGATGGGCTAGGGCAATAAAAGGGTTAGTGGCACCAGGGCCGTTCCTAGGTTAAATTGCACAATTGCACTCTGGGCGAGGTGAAGAAATTTCGCCCTCCCCCCCCAACTCCGTAACATAATGCACCACAATGCGACACATTGCATCACCATAAACCAAAGCCAAAATATACAAAAAGCTTTAACACAATGTGCTACGTATAAAACAACAAAATAATAGTCATACAGTTACCAAATAACACTGCTACACAAAACCAGAATCCCAGGCTAATAGTACCAATATCCTACTAAGACCACATATCACCAGCACATAGTGACCAAATAATACCACCACACCATGAATACACATCACCACCACATATCACCAGCACATAGTGACCGAATAATACCACCACACCATGACCACATATCACCAGCACATAGTGACCGAATACCGCAACACCGTGACCACATATCACCACCACATAGTGACTGAATAATACAAACTGACCATTACTGAATATAAGCCATTATACTACAACCAATATTACCGGCATACAGTGACCATACAGTGTTGGATACCAGTTCTACACAAGCTCTGCAGACATATAACCGATTAGAGTAAAGTTATATCTAGTGACTCACAGGAGACGTCTCTGAAGAGTTGTTCTCTTTCTCTTCTTCTTCTCCATCTGTCCCAGACGCCATGATGTCTTTTCCCGGCCTCGACTCTTCACTGTAGAATTTACAAAACAAACATCTTAGACTCCTCACTTTATCAGCACTTCTCTACCAATTCCTATCTCTATACAAATGCCCCATCTATAGCATCTCATATGGTTGCCATGTAATATGCCCCCTGGTAGCCATGTAGTAGCCTCCTGTAGCCAGACAGTAGCGCCTCTAGCCAGGTAGTTATATGCCCCCTGTAGCCTGGTAGTTGTCCCTGTAGCCATGTAATACCCACTGTAGCCAGATAGCTACCCCCTTTAGCCAGATAGTAGCCCACTGTAGCCATTTAGCACCCCAAGCAGCCATGTAATATCCCTCTGTAGCCAGATAGCTGCCCACTGAAGCCAGATTATATCCTACTGTAGCCATGTAATACCCCCTGTAGCCAGATTGTCGCCCATGTAGCCATTTAGCAGCCCCCTGTAGCCAGATAGTAGCCCACTGTACCCAGGTAGCTGCCCCTGTAGCCAGGTAGCTGCCCTCTGTAGACATATAGTAGCCCCCTCCAGCCATATAGTAGCCCACTTTAGCCAGATAGTAGCCCACTGTAGCCAGGTAGTTTCCCCTGTAGCCATGCAGCCCCCCCATCCATAGCCTGGTAGTTGCCCCTGTAGCCCCTTCCCATCCATAGCCCTCTATAGCTAATTATAATAAAACAATAAAAACTTACTCACGTCACCAGGATCCCTGCAGCGCAGCCAGGTCCGGAGCCGGGGTTCAGTGTAAGTGGCGTGACGTCACCACGTCGCTTACACCCAGCGTCACAGGGGGCGGGGTGAAAGCCGTGCGCCCCCTGCGACGCTGTATATGTATCAGCGCTCAATGAGCGCTGATACATACAGGGGAGGAGACAGGAGGGGAACAACCCTCCTGCCTCCTCCCTGTAGCAGCAGCTGCTCAGCGAGTGTGCAGCTGCTGCCTGACTGACTGCGCGGCCGTCTTACAACGGCCGTGTAGAATCAGAGGCTGATCCCCGGGCGGGCGAGGTGGACGGTCGCGACGCCCCCCTCGGGTGAACTGAGCCCTGGCAACCCGGGCGATCGCCCTCCCTGCCCACTCCTAGGAACGGCCCTTGTGGCACCATCTCTGGTAGGCTAGGGCAGTAAATGGGTTAATGGTAGCCACACCAGTGGCTAGGGCAGTAAAGGGGTTAATGGTAACCACACCAGTGGCTAGGGCAGTAAATGGGTTAATGGTAGCCACACCAGTGGCTAGGGCAGTAAAGGGGTTAATGGTAACCACACCAGTGGCTAGGACAGTAAAGGAGTTAATGGCAACAATGCCAGTGGCTAGGACAGTGAAAAGGTTACTGGTTACATCCCTAGTGGGCTAGGGAAATAAAGAGGTTAATGTTGATATCTCTGCTGAGTTTGGGCAATTAAAGGGTTAAAGGTAACATTACTGGAGAGCTAGGATAGTAAAGGGTTAACTGTAACAACCATGGTGTTTAATGCAGTAAAGGGGATAGTGGTTACATCCCTGGTGGGATAGGGCAATAAAGAGGTTAATGGTAACAACCCTGGTGGCTAATGCAGTAAAAGGGATAATGGTTACATCCTTGGAAATAAAGAAGTTAATGATAATATCCCTGCTGGGATAGGGCAACAAAGGGGTTAAAGGTAAAATCCCTGAAGAGCTAGGACAGTAAAGGGTTAACCGTAACAACCCTGGTGGCTAATGCAGTAAAGGGGATGATGGTTATATCCCTGGTGGGCCAGGGCAATAGAGGGGTAACTTAAGACTCCTGGGCCCTTATGCAAATAATTAATTAGGGCCCCCAGTTACCATGTGTCTTTGCAATATTGGTGTCTTCTTATGTTGCAGAAGGACTTTTGGGACCCCTTTAGGCTGCTGGACGCGGTAGCGGCTGCTACCTCTGCACCCCCTATAGCTACGCCCCTGGGGCTAAAGATAACATCTCTGGAGAGCTGGGACAGAAAAGGGGTTAGTGGTAAGAATCGTACGCCAAAACCTGGTGCAGTCGGTAAAAGTTTGGCGCAAAACTGCCGTACAAATCCATGCTATGGCCGAGACAAATTTTGGTGCACAGCACTCTATTTGCTGATCTTTGGAGCACAACACTCTATGTACTGATGTTTGGAGCACAACACTCTATGTGCCGATGTTTGGAGTACAACACTCTATGTGCCGATGTTTGGAGCACAACACTCTATGTGCCGATGTTTGGAGCACAACACTCTATGTGCCGATGTTTGGAGCACAACACTCTATGCTCCAATGTTTGGCGCACAACACTCTATGCTCCAATGTTTGGCGCACAACACTCTATGCTCCAATGTTTGGCGCACAACACTCTATGCTCCAATGTTTGGCGCACAACACTCTATGTGCTGATGTTTGGCGCACAACACTCTATGTGCTGATGTTTGGCGCACAACACTCTATGTGCCGATGTTTGGAGCACAACACTCTATGTGCTGATGTTTGGCGCACAACACTCTATGTGCCGATGTTTGGAGCACAACACTCTATGTGCCGATGTTTGGAGCACAACACTATGTGCCGATGTTTGGAGCACAACACTCTATGTGCCGATGTTTAGTGCACAACACTCTATGTGCCGATGTTTGGCGCACAACACTCTATGTACTGATGTTTGGCGCACAACACTCTATGTACTGATGTTTGGCGCACAACACTCTATGTACTGATGTTTGGCACATAGCATTCTTTCATACACACAGTTGGATCGTACACTCAAAAAATAATACAGACCTGGCCACTCAGCGCCAATTTCATACACATCGTCCATATGTGTCCCTCATGCTCACGATATTCGTAGGGAGGGTAAATGGGGCAAGGTCAGAGAGGGGCCCGTTGCCTATGGGGCTTCTGTAGGAGTTAGCCACTTGAATTTTTTCCCCTAGCTCCGTCTATATCTGGACATGTCTCTGGTTTCTACCGTTAAATCAGGCACTAAATAATTTCCATAAACAATCATGTGGGTACTGGACATTCATGGAATATAGATGAAGGGAACCAATGCTGTGGACCCTGGAGGCGTTGCTGTCCCCTCCTTTCATAGTTGATCCCTTATTGTTTTAGTGCTGATCTATGGGAGGCCCTTACATGGTTCAGACCACTTAATGTTTATAGACCATCTCTATAAGTAACTGGGTCCTCCATAGCTCCAGAGAATGAGTTGATCAAGTGTCCATGGATGGAAACTTGATGGAACTGAATAGAGGCTATGGAAACCCAAGAAGGATCTCACTGGGTTTAAGGAGCTCAGACCAGATCTCCAGTGAAACCAAGATGCCAGTCGAGACCATATTTGGGTAAAAGAACCCGATTTTTGGACTCTCTACCAATATTGATCAAAGGGGGGTTCCCACTACAGAGTTTGATGGCATATCACCAAGATATGTTAGGAAAGTCTTGGGACCTGCACTTATTCTGGGAATGGGGTCGCGAAAGCTAGAGCTCAGAGTGGAGAGGCGATCACGATTGCACACAACTCTTCATTCTGTTCTATGGGAGTTCCCAGTACAGGGGAGCGCTGTGTTCTCTCCATTCTCTTCTATGGGAGTTCCCAGTACAGGGGAGCGCTGTGTTCTCTCCATTCTGTTCTATGGGAGTTCCCAGTACAGGGGAGTAAAGTGTTCTCCATTCTCTTCTATGGGAGTTCCCAGTACAGGGAAGCGCTGTGTTCTCCGTTCTGTTCTATGGGAGTTCCCAGTACAGGAGAGTGCTGTGTTCTCTCCATTCTGTTCTATGGGAGTTCCCAGTACAGGGGAGCACTGTGTTCTCCATTCTATTCTATGAATTTCCCAATACAGGGAGTGCTGTGTTCTCTCCATTCTTTTCTATAGGATTTCCAGTACAGGGGAGCGCTGTGTTCTCTCTATTCTTATGAGTTCCCAGTACAGGGGAGCGCTGTGTTCTCCATTTCTCTCTATGGGGAGTTCCCAGTACAGGGGAGCACTGTTTTCTCCATTCTCCTCGATGGGAGTTCCAAGTACAGGGGAGCGCTGTTTCTCCATTCTCGTGTATGGGAGTTCCCAGTACAGGGGAGCGCTGTGTTCTCCATTCTGCCTCTATGGGAGTTCCCAGTGCAGGGGAGCGCTGTGTTCTCCTATTCTCTCTATGGGAGTTCCCAGTACAGGGGAGCGCTGTGTTCTCCATTCTGTTTATTTGGTGTTCCCAGTACAGGGGAGCGCTGTGTGTTCTCCATTCTGTATATGGGAGTTCCCAGTACAGGAGGAGCACTGTGTTCTCCATTCTCTCTATGAGAGTTCCCAGTACAGGGGAGCGCTGTCTTCTCTCATCTGTGTTCTATGGGTGTTCCCAGTACTGGGGAGCGGTGTGTTCTCCATTCTGCTCTATGGGAGTTCCCAGTACAGGGGAGCGCTGTGTTTCTCCATTCTGTCTCTATGGAGTTCCCAGTACAGGGGAGCACTATGTTCTCCCATTCTGCTCTATGGGAGTTCCCGTACAGGGGAGCACTGTTTCTCCATTCTCCTCTATGGGAGTTCCCAGTACAGGGAGCGCTGTGTTCTTATTCTGTTCTATGGGAGTTCCCAGTACAGGGGAGCGCTGTGTTCTCCATTCTCTTCTATGGGAGTTTCCAGTACAGGGAGCGCTGTGTTCTCCAAACCTGTTCTA
>JAODAL010004340.1:0-158315 GCA_025379985.1 Phyllomedusa bahiana | reverse complement strand
TATTATATAGTTTTATATTCTTGTACATAGGCAGTATTAAGTAGTTATATTCTTGACATAAGGGCATTTTTTTAAGTTTTAATTTTTGTACAAAAGGGGGCAGTAAAATAGTTTTTTTATATTTTTGTACATAGGGAGCATTTTATAGTAGTTAAAATTCTTTTTACAAGGGCAGTATTATGGGTAGTTATATTTTTTACATAGGGACAGTTTTTATGTAGTTATATTCTTGTACATGGGTACAGTATTAAAAAGTTTATATTCCGACATACAACCTAACTGAATTCTTTCATCTTGCTTACAGGCTGCCATGGAGGAGTGACGCTTTTTTGCGGATTTTCCCGAAAACATACCATGAAATCTAGACCAATTGAAACACCGAAGGAGGATACCCTATGAGAAGAGTGAGGAAATCACCTCTTGCCAAGACGGAAAAATTTTTCCTTGAAAAACATGACAAATTGCAAAAGGTAAAGCCTGAACCGGGTTCCTGTGGGTAAAATTTGCCCAATTAATACCCCCTTTTCATTTTTTTAAAAAAATTTGACCGGCTCTATGTACGGTTGAAGCTGTCCTGGAAACTTTTAACAAGCTGCAGCTAAATCTTAAGACCTCTGTGAAAGCCTAGGGTAAGCCACTGAAACATGACCCTTCCAGTCAGCTTGCTGATGGTTTCCAGGTAGGAGTATTTTTCTAAAACAAAAAGAAATTTCAGATAATATAACCTTCTAGTATGTTTTAGTGCCAGGATATTTTCATCAAACAATTCAAATAGGATGAGAGGTATAATGATATATTCGTTCCTTCACAATTTAAATAATGTGTGAACTAAAAATTGAGGGAATTCTGGTGCCAGATTGAGGAATAAAGTAAATATATAAACAATTTATTGCAACATAACAGACAGCTATCGTTCACGCTTTATAAGAGTTTCCTTAGATCCAAAAATTATTGGAGGGAATTCTGGCTCTAGACCGAGGAATAAAGTAATTATATGCACAATTTATTGCAACGTCCGGGCTATGCGTTTTTAAGCCCCTTAGGAATACAGTTAATAAATGGACAATTTATTGCAACATAACAGACAGGACTACGCGTTTCACGCTGTATAAGCGCTTCCTTAATCCAATAATTATTGAAGGGAATTCTGGCTCTAGACGATGGAATAACGTAATTATATGCACAATTATTGCAACAAAAAAGACAGGGCAAAGCGTTTTTACCTGTTTTAAACACATCCCATGCCATTTGTTATTGGGACATATAAGCTTTTAACACAACGGGCTATGCTTTCAGGGCTGTATACGCATTTCCTCAGGTCCAATAATTATTGTACCTTAAGAAGTGCTTATATAGCGTGAAAACCCTAGTCCGTCCTTATTTTCAATAAATTGTCCATTTATTAACTTTATTTCTCAGTGTAGCCCTATAGTTCCCTCAATTGTTAGTTCACACTTTATTAAAGGGGTTGTCTCACTACATTGATTTGTCCTGGTTTCTTGGTTTCACTTTGAATTCAGGGGCGGGTTTACTGACTTCCACTAGGTGCAGAAAGCCAGGGCTGTACTATAGCAACCATGCGGCAGCCTATCAGGAGAGACCAAACAGGTCTGTAGCATAGCACCATGCGGCAACCAATCAGAGAGACAAACAGTCTGTAGCTATAGCGACCTGAGGAGCTGATGCACCCCATAAAGAGGGGATACTAGGAATAGGTAGGACACGTTAAAGGGACCATATTGCAAAGCGACTTTTTTTGCAAGATTTTTAATTAAAAAAGCAGGGGATCCCTGTATGAGACAACCCCTTTTAAAATTTTGAAAAGGGAACTTCTATATCGAAATTTTTCCCACAAAGGGCATTTTGGGGAGCAAGTGTGCAAAGCACTTTTGGGGACGCTTATACTACATGCCTTAGGAGAGTTGCACCTCCCAAATTGCGTAATATAAACAGGTTGGTGTGATACTGACCCTCGGAGAACTAACTAGCCATACAACCTACACTAGGAGCGCCCGCATTTACTCTCTTTTTGTCGTCATGTAATGAGTCACTATATTGCCAATCATACGCCAAACCTGCTTACTATGCTGGTAAGTCCCAATATCTCCAAATCAGATCCGCAGACCTCAGAGCAGCGCTCCGTCTGCTGCTATTCTCTCCATACCGAGGAGAAGGAATGATTGCAGGAGCGGCTGTGTCCTGCGGCGCAGTAGGAGGGAGGGATTCATACAGAGGTCTTTACATCAATCCTCAGCACAGTGCCGGTCAGGGCTGTGTTAGAGTCTTCTGTTGCTATCCATGCTTTTTCTGATGACTTAAAAGGGGACCACCGCCAGCGTTGCTGGCCCAAAATTTTAACCCCCTTGTCACCCTCCTAAACCAAAAATTTTTTAAAAAGCCCCGGGCGGAAAAAGACTAAAATTTTTTTAAACCAAAAAAAGGCGGCGCATAATTGGGGGAAAACCAAACATTTACCGGCCCGTATGTACACGGGCGGGGAAAACCCCAGCTGACCCCGAGGAAAAAAAACCCCAAATTCAAATGATTTTTTATCTTTGATCGGGGGGCCATAAAAAAATTACTTTTCATGGGGTTTTTAAGTCACACGGGTGAAATTTAAAAGCAGCACCGGGGGCCCGTCAAGGTCCCAATAAGGGCCCATCAGCACCATTTTCAGGACGGGAGGGGTCAGCAATGGGACACAACTCCTACACGCCATAGCTCTGACTGGACCCACAACCCACCAGCTCTCTTTATCCACCCAGATCTGCAAACTGGCTTGGGGTCCTTTCTGTGGATTCCCATTTAAGATCTATGAGTATCATTGAATTTTGCCATCCATGCAGTCATGGCTGTCACAGGTTGTAATGCCAACCTGTGCACAGAGTATTTAACATATTCCAAAATTTAAAGGGGGAATTTGAGTCCCCACAGGAAAATCAAAAGGAGCCCCCTTTTCTCTTTGGGGCCTAACCCAATGCTTTTCTATGCTCCAACCCCAGATGGTTTTCTACGTGGGGAAATACTAATGGGAAACCCCTTTGGGCTGAAAAGGGGTATACTGCCATAAGGGAGGGAGGGGAAAAACCCCCCGTAGGCCCCTGGGGAAAGGAAAAACCAACCCAGTAAAGGCCCGGGCCCGAGGGGTGATTTTCAAGGCAAGAGGTTTTAAAGTGCAGTCATGTAAAATAGCTGAATGTTTGGAAACCCCCCAAAACCCAAATCCCTTGGGGGTCCAAATAATTAACTTTACTGGTGTCCCTAAGAAACATCTCCACTGGCAGCCGCAAGAATCAACTTCACTGCTGGGCCCCCAAAAAACAACTCCCCCGGGGGGGCCCCAAAAAATCACCCCCACTTGGGGGGGCCCAAGAATCAGCTCCACTGGGGGGACCCAAGAATCACTCCAAATGGTGGGACCCCAAAAATCACCCACTGGGTGGGGCCCAAGAAACCACTCCACTGGGGGGCCCCCAAAATCACCTCCACTGGTGGGCCCCAAGAATTTATCTCCAATGGGGGGATCCAAGAATCAACCCCTACTGGTTGGGGCCCCCAAAAATCACTCCCCTGGGGGGATCCAAGAATCACCTCCCCCTGGTGGGGCCCCAAAGAATCAGCTCCACGGTGGGGAAAACCCAAAGGGAACCGCTCCACTGGGGGGGACCCAAGAATCAGCTTCCCCCTATGGGGGAAACCCAAAAAATCAGCTACACTGGTGGGACCCAAAAATTTAGCTCCACGGGTGGGAACCAAGAATCCCCTCCCCCAGGGGGGAAAAACCCAAAAATCACCCCCCACTGGTGGGGCCCAAGGGAAACAACTCCCCAAAATGGTGGGGTCCAAGAATCAAAGGCCCTGGGGCCCCAATAATCAACCCCCACTGTGACCCCAAAAATTTAAACCCCCTGGTGGGCCCCAAGAATTTAAAACTACGTGGCCCCCCAAAAAGAAAGCTCCCCCGGGAGAACCCCAAGAGGGCAGCTCCACTGGGCTTCCCCCGACTCACCTCCAAAAGGAGAAAACCCCCAAAATAAAAACCCCCGGTGGGGCCCCAAAAATCAACTGGGACTGGTGGCCCAAGAATAAAATCCACGGGGAAACCCCCAAAATTTAACTCCCCGGGGGGCCCCCCAAAAATCATTACTCAGGTGGGCCCCAAAAAATCAAAATCCACGGTTTACCCCAGGAAAAAACCTCCGCTGGTGGCCCCAAAAAAACAGCTCCATTGGGGGCCCCAGGGCAAACCCCCTTCCCATTCCCGGGGCATTTTAATGCCAAATTTCCCGCACCATGTATATACAACTGAGCTTCAGGAAGGAGAGGTTTTCCCCCTCAGGGTTTTATGCAGATTTTTTGACATGGGAAACAGTTTTCTGGTCATTTTCCCCACGTCTATGGGGGCCAACCCAATTCCCTTTTTGTTGGGCGGGGACCCGGGGTGACAGTGCTCTTCTCCCTTATCTCCAGTCTTGTTTGCACAGGAGATTGTTATTTTCACACTATAATTAAAGTTTACATTTCATCTTACATTTTGGGGCGCTGGAACCGGGGGGAAACCCTTTTCCCGGGCTTCGGCAACTTTTTGGCCCCAAACCCGGTTCCCTGGCAACGCTGAGCTTGGTCCCTGTAACTCCAAGCAATTTGTGTTTTGATCAGTACAGAAGGGAGAGCAATTTTGTAGCCATCGAGATTCAACGATGAAGGCAGCTTCTGCCAGGGCACAACTTAACCAGTCTGGTGAGCTGCAAGATGAGAGGGGGCAAACGGAGACCTTCCTGTATCAACACTGGTGACTACGAGAGGTGTATTATATAGTCCCAACCTCACCACTCCATCTAGTAACGGGAGTATTACAACATGTTGTTCTATAGTCCAAGTACTGAGTCCCAGTCTGTGGAAACATGGGTGAGGTCCAGATGGTAGGTCGGGACACTCTGTGCTGCTGTGAGCAGTTTTACAGTACTGTTTATGAAGGTTAGTGGTAGGGATGTAACATGATATCCTGGGTCCAGTTAGGTACAAGGGCATTCGGCCTACCACATTAACATGGATGAGGGTGGGGTGAGGTTAGTCGGTCTCCACTTAAAATGTTGGGTCCCACCAATGGAGATGATACTTGGGGCCCATCAGTGGAGATGATACTTGGGGCCCATCAGTGGAGTTGATTCTTGGGGCCCATCAGTGGAGTTGATTCTTGGGGCCCACGAGTGGAGTTGATACTTGGGGGTTCCCACCAGGGGGAGTTGATATTTGGGGGTCCACCATGGAGAATATTTTTTGGGGGCCCCATTGGAATGATTTGGGGCCCACAGTGGAAGGGAACTTGGGGGGCCACCAGTGGATTTATTTTGAGGCCACCAATGGGGATGATTTTTGGGGGGGGGGGGGGGGGGGGGGGCCCCCACCAGTAGAGCGGATTCTTGGAGCCCACCAGTGAAGATGATTTTTGGGGCTTACCAATGAAGCTGATTCTTGGGGCCCAACAGTGGACTTGATTTTCGGGGCCCACCAGGTGTATTGATTTTCGGGGTCCAACACTGGTGTTGATTCTTTGGGGCCCACCAGTAGAGTTGATTCTTGGGGCCCACCAGTGGAGTTGATTCTTGGGGCCCACCAGTGGAGTTCATTCTTTGGGGCCCACCAGTGGAGTTGATTCTTGGGGACCCACCAGTGGAGTTGATTCTTTGGTGCCCACCAGTGGAGTTGATTCTTTGGTGCCCACCAGTGGAGTTGATTCTTGGGGGCCCACCAGCGGAGCAGATTCTTGGGGCCCACCAGTTGAGTTGACTTGTGGGTGCCCTCCTGTGTAGCTGATTCTTGAGGTCCACCAGTTGATTTTTGGGGTCCACCAGTGGAGTTGGGTCTTGGAGTCCCCCCATCTTACAGCAAACTTTCATGACAGCATGACTCTTGCTTTCTGGTTCTTTTCCCCAGGCATGTCCTGCCCATTAGACCCTCAAGCCCACTAAGAGTTTTCCCTGCGGACTAGTCCGAGCCTATCCACTTATATGAATAAAAATGGGTCCACTATGTCGTTGGTCATGTCACACATAGGTGGTCACTTTACCACATCAAGATATCTCCATATGGGTGGTGAAATGACAAACTCAGCTCTGCTACAGCCATAGAATAGAAATCCAACGCATGTTCACAGAATTGAGTCATTCTCATCTTTCCAGCCACTCAAAAATTCCTACGCAAGGAGCTGAGGCATGAGCGGTATGTATTATTCACGACCAGCCCAGGGCTGGCTCCAGTTCTACAAGTCTGTCAAAATGGTGGGACCCCGCGTATGAGCTGTATCAATAATATATCACAGGAGCTGAAGATCTGACTGAGGGTTTTTCTTAGTGCAAAAAAAAAAACATGAAAACCTACCTAAGGACATTTACAAGGAGAAACATTTGTTCAATGTGACCGGGGGTGGTAGTAGGGGGGGGATGTGCCGAGACAGGGTCATGTATTCACCAGAAGTAAAGGCAGGGACCGGGCCTTTGTTATCTGGCAGAACAATCCGTGAAAGCCTGAACCATTCTGAATCCAAACAACCGGAGCATTGTACCTTCAGTCAGCCGGGCAGCAGGCTCGTCTACAAAGCCGATGGGACAACTCTCCCAAAACACAAGGAGAACGTTTATTTTCATAGAGCATTCGAGGCCGCAGATCGTGGTCTGTGAGGTTTTACTTCATTTGTTTATATTTTTGTTTGTTTTTTATGATTATATATCTTATTTTTCACTTATATTTGTTACTAACATTTATAACGAGGAAAAGGTTCTCGACAATCTGGACTTTTTCCACCACAGGAGTTTACTTCTCATCAATTCTGTGGGTAAATTAAAAAAGAAAAAAAACGTTTGCAATTTCTTGAAGGACTATGTAAAAAGAAAAAAAGATCAATCAGAGCCCATAGCAACCAATCAGCGCTCATAGCGACCAATCAGAGCCCATAACGATCAATCAGAGCCCATAGCGACCAATCAGAGCCCATAGCGACCAATCAGAGCCCATAGCAACCAGAGTTCAGCTTTCATTTGATATAGTGCTCTGGGAAAATAAAAGCTGAGCTCTGAATGGTTGCTATGGGCTCTGATTGGTCACTATGGACTCTGGTCGCTATGGACTCTGATTGGTCGCTATGGGCTCTAGTTGGTTGCTATGGGCTCTGAGTGGTTGCTATTGGCTCTGGTTGCTATGAACTCTGGTTGGTTGCTGTGGGCTCTGATTGGTTGCTATGAGCTCTGATTGGTCGCTATGAGTTCTGATTGGTCGCTATGGGCTCTGATTGGTCGCTCTGAGCTCTGATTGGTTGCTATGGGCAACACAGAAAGTCTTACTGCTAGACAGTTTTCATAGATAAGGCCCAAAATGTCTGCCTTCTTCCAAAATCAGTGTCACACCTGTCCATACTTTGGCCTGGTACTGCAGGTGAGCCTTATTAAATTTAAAGAGACTGAATTGCAATACCACAATTATCTGTGTTGTGATATTTAACTTACTTTTTTTGTACAATTTCCAGATAACCTTTCATACAAAACACATTTCGAGATTTCGGCTCCCGCCTCCCCATGGTCTCGATTTCGGCCAAAGTTTTGAAAATTTCAGCAGAAGAAGAACTTGACACGAAACTCACTCGGATCCCTAGCGCTAAGAAATACAAAGGTATGTTCTTATACAGACGGATTCTCCCCCAACGTGGGGTTGTGAGGGCACAAAAACCTTCATAAAATATAGGCCACCAGAGATATGAGAACATGTCACCTGCCGGAGGTAAGACTGATGGGTCTGAGGGATCCACCATAGCAAAGTGTATGGATGAAGGATCACAAAAACCTTTATCAAATATAGACCATAGGAGATATAAGAACATGTCACCCTGGCGGAGGTAAGACTTTGGGGTCCTGGACCCCATCCTTAGACAAAAGAATAGATTAATCACAAAAGCCGTCCTAACAAAATAACCACAAGAGGTAAAAACATGTCACCCTGACGGAGATAAGACCCCTTTATCTGTTCGGGGCCACCATACAAAGTGGGGTGGAGGGAGGGTCACAAAAACCTTCATCAAAAATAGGCCACAAGAGATATGAGAACATGTCACTGTGATGGAACTAGGACCTTGGGTCTCATAGACTCTTCACCCTGGCACAGTATAAAGATATAGAATCACGAAAACCTTCATGAAAAAAAAGCCCCAAAAAAAAAAAACATTTAACCTAGGAGGTTAGACCCCTTGGGGTTGACAACCCCCCCACCCCGGGACAGTGTATAGACTAATCACAAAAACAGTCAACAAAAATAGCCCAAAAGATTTGAGAACATGTCAAACCCCGACAAGGGAAGACCTTGGGGCTCAGGACCTCCACCCTGATGTGATAGATTAGGATCACAAAAAACCCCTTTATCAAATATAAAGGGCCCCAAGGATATGAGAACTGTACCAAAAAGAGGTAAGAGCTTGGGTCTTATGGACTCTCCACCATGGAAGTGTATACATGTAGGATCACAAAAACCTTCTTAAAAAATGAAAAAAACATTTCACTCTGACAAAGTACGACCTTGGCTTGACAGACTCTCCAACCCGGCACTTTGGTATAGATTTGGGGATACAAAACCTACACAAAATGGGCCACAAAAAAAAATGAAACATGTCACGGATGGGGGGTAAAAACCCTTGGGGGTCTGACAGACCAACAACCCCCGGAACAGTGTGTTAATTGGGGATTCCCAAAAAAAAACCCCTCATCAAATATAGGCCACAAACAAAATAAAAACCTGGTAAAAACCTTTTTTTTCCGGGGGACAGATTTCTCTCCCCCGGGGCCCCAAAATTGTGTAGACATAGGAAAAACGAAAACCTTTTCATCAAAAAAGCCCCGTAAAGATAGAAAAAACATGTCCCCCTTTACAAATGTAAGAATTTTGGGCTTGCCCCTAAACTCAAACCCCATAAGCAAAAGGGGAAAAAAAGTAGGATTCAAAAAGCTGCCCCTAAAAAATAGGTCCCCAAGAGATAAAAACCCCATTTTTACCCCCTTTAAAAGAGTAAAGACCTTTGGTCTGATTTATCCACCAAAATCACAGTGTATGGATTTATAATCAAAAAAACCCTTCATCAAATATGGGCCACAAGAAAAATGAAAAACATGTCACCCTAAACAGAGGAAAGGGAGCTTGGGCCCTTTGGCCCTCTCCACCAGGGGAAAATTTGGGAAATACATTTTAGGATCACAAAAAACTTCTTAAAAAAAGAAAAATTAGGCTACAAGAGATAAAAAACATTTCACTCTGACAAAGTACGACCTTGGCTTGACAGACTCTCCTCCCCGGCACAGTGTATAGATATAGGATCACGAAAGCCTTCATCAAAAATAGGCCACAAGAGATATGAGAACATGTCACCCTGTTGGATCCACCATAGCAAAGTGTATGGATGTAGGATTCCAAAAACCTTCATCAAATATAGGCCACAAAGATAGGGAAAAACAGCCACGTGATGGGGGGTAAACCTTTGGGTCTGACAGACTCCTCCCCCCCGGGTAATTTTGTGTAGAAATGGGAAACCAACAAAAAACTTTAAACAAAAAAAGGCTACAAGAGATATGAGAACATGTCACGTGATGGAGGTAAGACTGATGGGTCTGACAGACTCTACACCCCGACACAGTGTGTAAATATAGGATCCCGAAAACCTTCATCAAATATAGGCCACAAGACATATAAAAACCTGGTAAGACCTTGGGTCTGACAGACTCTCCTCCCCGGCACAGTGTGTAGACATAGGATCACAAAAACCTTCATCAAAAATAGGTCACGAGAGATATAACAACATTTTACCCAAACAGAAGGAAAAGGAGATTTCGAGGTAACTGATGAGACTCTTATAGGACCCTAGAACCTTATGGCCCATCTAAAAGGAAACCTTGCAATGTTTTTGTCTTTTAAAAGTATTCAAAAGTTTATCTGGTCCAGGCATCTTTATCCAGATAGAATATGACTAGGCCCAACATTGACCAATAGGTCCTGGTCAACACTATGTGACTCTTCTCCCACCATACTTGATAGAAATGTTGTATAATGGTCATAGTTTCTCTTGACCTCTCTATCGATTTCCAGACATGACTGTTGCTCCACTAGACTGGATAACACAAAAAAGTGAGGCAACTATGGGTGCCCATCTGGTCATCCCTTGGGGATAGAATAGTGTCCAATGTCAGGAGGTCCAAGAAAGGTCATTTATGTCTAATTTACATAAATTTACTTATTTTTGGAGATAATTACTTTTTTTTTTTTTTTTTTAGATATTATAAGACAGCCTTCAGAAGAAGAAATCATCAAATTGGCCCCACCACCAAAAAAAGCCTGAAAAACATGGGAGGAGAAAGACAGAAGACACAATCCTATTTGGTCTCCGTTGTTCTATCCCTCTTGTTTACCTTACACCTCCCTGGTCTCACCCTGAGTTATCCCACCACAGGAGTAGAGACAGGGGGGACAGGGAGCGAAAGGAAAAATTCTGCACCCACTGATGACCACTAACAAGAGTCCTAATCCCGTTGTGTGTGCTCCGTGACCTGCAGTCTGTCCTACGATGCGTTTCGTAAGCGTGTGTATAAGTAGAAGCATTTTTTTATTTCATATATTCTATTCTATATCTATATCCTTCTCGTGGGATAACGTGGCTAAATACGAGTTTATTTTGTGTGGTTTGGAGATTTCTATGCAAATGGAAATTAGGCCCTTGTATATTTTTTTCCCCTTGTTGTTTCCACCCGGTTGGCCATGACCGCAGCGGAAACAGAGCACAGTGCGGTCAGGAGAGCATTGAGTGTGTGATGTGTGCTGTGTCTTCACGTATTAATGTCTATCCATGTCCTGTACCCTAAGAAGGCGGCCATTTTGAAGACGGGGCTAAACTTTAGCCAGTAAGACACAGTGACTTCTCCGAAGCCTTTACTGTTTCCTACAGAAACCAGTCTCAAAATGGCGGCCTCACGTTACAGGTGCACTTTCTTAAAGGAAACAGTGATTGGTCTCCTCTGAACATTCCAGTCTATAGAATATAAGCCATCGCTTATAATATCAAGTAACCAAATCTAAAAAATGTTTGGGGAAGCAGCAACAACGGAGCTGGAGGATGAAGGAGTTAAAAAGGGAAAAACGTTAAGGCCAGAAAAAACAGATTTACCCCTATGTCCTTGTAATCAATTGAGACTCAATGGTCTTGGTCAAACTTGCTTATGGAGCTTTGTACAGCACTAGTAGATACCCCATACTAGGAGGGTGACTGTAATAGAAAGTTATACCCATTTAAAGGGGAAAGGGAAACCTTGTCCCGGGCACCGATGCAATTAATTAAAATTAAAATTTGCTCCTTGCGAGTCAGGGACAGTGGAGTGAGTTTGGATGAGACGGATTCCTTTTCCCTCCACCAGATACCAGCCACATCACTTTGATGTGGGCGCTCGCTGAGAGTATAGCAGGGGCCGCTCTCCACTACAGTGGTGAGTGGGTGGCGCAGCGTCACTGTCCCTCAACCTCCACCCCTCGGCTGATGAATGTGGCCACAGTTTCCCTTTACAGTATAAACAATTAGATGTCAAGTTCCCCTCTATTGGCCCCACATTATAAATCCCCTTAGCGTACATGCGTATCAGCCAAGGGTGGAAAATTTTTCCCCCCCACAACTGAAAAGGGAAGCTTTAAAAAGGGGTTTTCCACGTTCATCTAAAACCTCCTGCACCCAGCTCTGTGTGCTCAAAGGGGGGTGTGATTTTTTTGATTGTTTTATGTGCCCGGGATGACATAAAGGGCCCTTTTCCCTTTCTGTAGAAAAAGATAGGTCTGTTTTGGGTAGAACTGTAAGTAGCACATCGTAGCTCAGGGGTTTTAAAAACTTTTGCCTTCAGGCAAAAGGGGTCCCGGTTAAAAATCCTGCAGGAACCAACCTGTGGATTTTTTTTTCTTTATCAATGCACAGCCCTCTTTGGGTTTCTTTTTTTATTTATTTGACTGTTTGACAAATTACTTGGGAGGACAGGGGACGGGATAGAATGACGCCCCCGGGGTTTAAACACTCAGTAGTCCTGAAAAGAGAGGTGATGTTGAGCATTCGACAGGATAGGAGCTTCAGCCCTGGTCGTACCCCCGGGAGATGAGTGTAAACAATGGATCACTAGAGGAGCAGCTAAATCAAAAATTTGCAGAATTTTTAATAATAATAAAATGGTGACAATGTTTATTATTTATTTAAAAAATTTCCACATAAATTTTCTTCGTGGCAAAACCCCTTTAAGGCATTATCTATCTATGTTTTTCCTACCTGTATCTATCCCTCTTTCTTTTGGGTTTAAATTTTTTTAACTATCTCATATTTTTTTTTATCTATTTTTTTTTAAAATTATCTATCTATCTATCTCTTTTATCTTTTCTTTTTTTACCTATTATTTTTATTTTTCTATCTATCTTTTTTTCCAATCTTTTTTTTATTTTTTTTCTTTTTCTTTATTTTTTATCTATATTAAACTTTAAAATTTATAGATAGCGTAGATAGATATGAGATAGATAGTAGATTTTTAGTCAGATACTTGGGAAAAATGGGGAAAAAATGGCTGGGCAAAAAAATACATAAAACGTGTTAACCCCAAAATCGCAAAAAACATGGCAAGAACAGAATATCGTCAATGTCTTATTTGGCTTACTGTGCATTTGACAAGTGTTATAAAATGAATTTGGGTTAAATTTAACATTAATTCAATTTGGGTGGCAGAAAATTGGAATATAAGGAAAATTTAAACATTAAGACATCAAGAAAGGTTGATCTCCATTCTTAAAGAAATGAAAAGACTGGTGAAGATTAAGGGAAAAGTGATATGTACATGCAGAAAGACATGTAATGTAGGTAGTAAGTGAGATAAATAGGAAAGACTCAATTAAAATGAAGCGATAGCGAGGATTGTAAGAAGTCGTCTGAGATAGCATGGGGGCCCCTTTCTAGAAAAAGCGCCCTTGATCATAGGTTGGTTTGGTACGCAGCCAGATTTTTAGTAATGTAATATAGTGCTCAGTTTACTACCGTTATGAACCAAATGGTGCAGTTTTTGAAAAAAGGGCTGCCATGTTTTCTAATTTTACAAAACTTTTTTTTTAACCTTAGGGATGTATGAAGTCAGAGCCTCCTATATTTTTATTAACCCAAAAATCATGGTAAGATTGGGGATATTTTTTTTTTTTAAATAAAAATCCCGAATATAAGCTCTCTTCACCAAAGCACATAAAAAAGTGCGGATATGGGCTATCGCAAGCCCTCTCTGAAAAGAAAGGACCCCCTCTAAACCTTGCTCTCATCCTCTCTGGGCACCTGCAAGATTTTGGGACAAGTGGTCCCCCTTTTTCCAAGCAGGGGAAAGGGCCAATTTCATGCTCCTGGCACCAGCCCATGTGATAAGGCCAACTTAAGCGTCAACCAAGGAGTCAAAATTTAAAAAAAAATTGGGGTTAGGTGGGAAAAAGGGAAACCCGATGGCCACACATTCTCCTTATGGATATTGAGAGGCACCGCATCCCTAAATCCTAGTGAATATTGGAGCTATGTAAGCAATGAGCCCTATCCATAGCAAAGTCTCTGAGGTACCACCAAGCTTGCACTGATGGACTATGGAGATTTACAACAGAACTGTATGTGATGCATTTCTGGTTTATGAAGCTTGTAGATGTTGATTTTCGGCAGAAAAAAATAAGTACCAAGGGCTTATTTTTTGAAAAAATATCAGCAGTAAGACTGTCCTTTTTGCCCCAAACAACGGGGGCTTGGGAAAAGGAAAAGATGAGCTCTGATTGGTTGCTATGGGCTCTGATTTGGTTTTATGAGCTTGATTGGTCGTATGAGCTTGGTTGTATGAACTCTGGTTGTATGGGGGCTGTTGGTTGCTATAGTCTTTGATTCTTGCTATGGGGTTTTTGATTGGTCTAGGCTTGATTGGTTCTATGACCCTTGATTGGTTTTTATGAACTTGATTGGTTGCTATGGCCTGATTGGTTTCTAGGGCAACAAAGACGTTTACCGCTGGCAGTTTTCATACATAAGGCCCCCAAGGGTCCCCTATTGACCAAGTAGTGGTAATATAATATATATATTTTTTTTTTAAAATTAAGAAAAAATTTTTTTTTTTAAAAAAGTTTTAAAAAATTTTTATAAGGAAGAAAAAATATAGCATAAAAAAAAATATCCTCAACAGGTCTGAATACAACAAAAAAAAAAAAAAACAATTTTTTTGATACCACTCTGTTGCCGAAAAATATTTAAAAATTCGTCACAATATTTTTGAATTTTTTTGCTAAAAAGGCCGGAACAGGCGCGTTAGGGGTTAAAAAAAAGTCCCACATTAGGAAGGCTTAAAACAGCAGGAAGGAAATGACGGCGCTGAGCGGCGCACGTGTTTGCAGCGGGAGTTACTAGACAAGAAAAAAAATTAAATAAAATTAGAGGAAAAAAATAAATCAATTCCTGGCGAATGTGGATGCGGCTTGAAAACCTGATTTCCGCTGCTAATACAAACACTGCAGAGAATGCAGTAATAATATCCAAGCCAGACAGAGGTGGCTGCAGCTGGTGGAACAATAACACATAATGAGAGCTGAGATCGGAGGGACACAGCTGCAACTGCGCCAGCTCCCAGGAGCCGAGCCAAAGGGGTGCGCCCTGGACCCCTATACACAAGAACCGGCTCTGACTTTTCCGCGCACAAGTTAACCCTTAGTGGAGGTTGACACAGCAGCGTGCGGAGCGGTGGGGTCTTTGGCGGCAGCAATCCCTTCTCACATTTTCCCGTCCATAATAGACAAACCCCCAATTAAAGGCTCGCAGTGACCACCTACCAGCAAGCGTGTCCAAACAATAACCGATTTACAGGGGTTGTCTCACTCCATCGATTCATCATACCTCAGGCCTGTTTTCTCAATTTCATTTTTGAATTCAGTGTTTACTGGCTACTACTGGCCTGAGCTGATCGGGACACCGGGTCTGTAGCTATAGCAACCAGCAATGGCTGCCTATCAGGAGAGATCGAACAGGTCTGTAGCTATAGCAATCAGCACTGACAGCCCATCAGGAGAGAGTGAACAGGTCTGTAGCTATAGCGACCAGTGCTGGCAGCCTATCAGGAGGGTCGGAAGGTCCTTTTGCTATAGCAACCAGTGCTTGCAGCCTATCAGGAGAGATTTGAACAGGTCTGTAGCTTATGAAACCCAAGTGCTGGCAGCCTATCAGGGGGATCGACAGGTCTGTGCTTTTAGCAACCAGTGCTGGCAGCCTATCAGGAGAGATGAACAGGTCTGTAGCTATAGCGCCCAGTGCTAGCAGCCTATCAGGAGAGTTCGAACAGGTCTGTAGCTATAGGGACCAGTGATGGCAGCCTACCCGGGAGAGATCGAAACAGGATCTGTAGCATAGCAATCAGCACTGACAGCCTATCAGGAGAGAGCAAACAGGTCTGTAGCATATAGCGACCAGTGTGGCAGCCTATCGGGAGAGATTAAAACGGTCTGTAGCTATAGCAACCAGTGCTGACAGCCTATCAGGAGAGATTTAGAACAGGGTCTGTAGCTATAGTAACCATTTGCTGGCGGGCCTATCAGGAGAGTAGAACAGGTCTGTAGCTATAGCGAACCTGAGGAGTGATGCAGCCCATCAAGAGGGGGTTTATCTAGGAATAGGTAGGACTTGTTAAATTTGGACACATATTGCAAAGTGATTTGTTTTTGCAAGATCTTTAACACAAAAAGCAGCAATCCCTGTAGTGAGACGACCCCTTTAACTCCTGGGAACTATTAAAGTCTGTATAACTTTTATACAAGATTGGTGCCGGCTTGGTTTGCCTCTCAGAGATTTTGCACAAGGCCGTTGAGCTGTTCAATTCAATTGCCTGATACACTGCCATCTGATAATCTTTGGAGGGTGGCTGTTGTGCTTGCGTAGGGCTGTAAGAGCTGAATAGAGCGGTGTGGACATGGTAGCACAGAATACAAGATGGCACCCACTCAGTCTGCGGGCTAATGGCACCACCTCAGCAGTGGCTACAGACTCCAGGGAGAGTAAAGAGCTGGTCCTTCTACGTCCAGATCTTGTCCATCACTGCTTACTCTAAAGGGCCACATAAAATGACGTGGCAGGCCCGATTTGGTCTGTGGGCCTTGAGTCTGACACATGTGATGGAGAGGGTCACAGTTTTCCCAAACTTTAATAAAAGCGCTACTCTATGCCACTATTGTCTTCCTCCTGCCCCTGACACGACCAGGAATGAAGACTATGCAGAACAGGCATGAAACACCCGTATATCGGCCAAATTCTTGTCTCCTCCTGCTGCATTCTAGTGCAAACACACTAATCAACCTTCCTTATTTAACCCTGAAGTAGCAACTAGACTTTGGGGATTTAGTTAGAAACTTGGCACCACGGCCAACGCAGCCGAAAGGGAACTACCTGAAAGTTTTTGGAAAACATGACTTGTGCCCAATGTTCTGCAAGGAAATATGAAGATAGATTTAGCCTGGATATAGAAGTAGTCCACAACCTGTGGCTGTTCAGCTTGGGTGAAAGTACAACTCTCATCATACTCCAACAGTCAGGCTCAGACTGGTCCACAGGGGACACCCTCGGTGGACCATGGATAATAGCGGGGCCTGGTGCTGCTTTTCAGGAAGAGAGAGGCAGAAGTAAGAGAAATGTGCAGTTATGAACAATAGATTTAGGATGGGCCCAAGAATCAAATCCAATGATGAGCCCCAAGAATCATCTCCACTGGTGGCCCCAAGAATCACCTCCACTGGTGGGAACCAAGCATCACCTCCACTGGTGGGCTCCAAGAACACCTCCACTGGTGGCCCCAAGAATCAACTCCACTGGTGGGAAGCAAGAATCACCTCCACTGGTGGGCCCCAATAATCATCTCCATGGGTGGGCCCCAAGAATCATCTCCACTGGTGGCCCCAAGAATCATCTCCACGGTGGGCCCCAAGAATCACCTCCACTGGTGGCCCCAAGAATCAACTCCAGTGGTGGGCCCCAAGAATCATCTCCACTGGTGGGCCCCAAAAATTTCAACTCCACTGGTGGCCCAAAGAATCAACCCCACTGGTGGGCCCTGAGAATCAAATCCAATGAAGAGCCCCAAGAATCATCTCCACTGGTGGCCCCAAGAATCACCTCCACTGCTGAGCCCCAAGAATCACATCCAATGAAGAGCCCCAAGAATCAGCACCACTGCTGGCCCCAAGAATCATCTCCACTGGTGGCCCCAAGAATCAGCTCCACTGGTGGGGTCCAAGAATCATCTCCACTGGTGGCCCCAAGAATCATCTCCACTGGTGGCCCCAAAAGAATCATCCCACTGGTGGCCCCAAGAATTATATTCATGGGGCTCCAGATCATCTCACTGGTGGCCCCATTAATCAACATCACTGGTGGCCCCAGGAATCAAATCCAATGTTGAGCCCCAAGAATCAACTCCACTGATGAGCCCCAAAAATCAAATCTAATGGTGACCCCCCAAGAATCAGCTTCACTGATGAGCCCCAAGAATCAATTCCACTGGTGGCCCCAAGGATCATTATGGGGCATCAGCACTAACTTCCCTACTGCCACCGTTGTGGATTATACTACATCGAACCTTGAGAACCTGGGCGGTTCTCACTTTCTTCACAAAACAGCAAAAGGAGTAATACTTATCAATTCCTAGATTTCCTGCTGGTTTTGGATCACCGGGTTCCAGAGATGACATAGTCCTTAGACAAACAACCACTACAGCCAACCACTTGCTCCAGCAACTAAGTGTCGGCACTACTGCGGCCAGAGATTGTGCTTTGTCGAAACAGAGTTAGAGCCTGGTGAACAGAGACTGGTCGGGGATCAGGCAAGTTTTGATATAGAATTGGTAAGGCGGGTATTATTCTTTTTGTTACTCCAAAATCCGACGGCATTTTAACCTAGCTGGACCGCGGTTTTTGGCGCAGATTTGAGCGAAAAACCGTGGTCGGTTTTCAAATTTGCCACCAGCCCCGTACATTGAATGTACGGAAATCTGACGTCAATCCTGCAGAAGACCCAGCAGGTTTGAAAATCCGCAAAAAAACTGTGATGTGTAGACCGCAATAAAAAAATCCACGATGTAGTCTACACAGCACAGTTTTTTGGTGGATTTTCAAACCTGCTGGGTACAGCCGGATTTTCGGTGAATTTTACATACTGGATCCATCGAAAATCCAAACAGAATCCAGTGCTGTGTAGACATAGCCTAAGCTTGGATGGAAAACCCCTTTAAGGGGAGAAGCATTGTTCCATGATGCTCTGGAAGTCAGACCTTTTACTGCTATTTCTAGTCAACAGATGGAAAACAGATCAGGGAGTTTTCCCAAAAGTTAAGAAGGGGGAGAAGTTACATTCCTGCTTCCTACTGACGAATACATGTAGATTCTGGATGATTATGGTCAGTAAGAGGGGAGGGGAGCCTGCAACAGGCTGGGGCAAGTGGGAACGGTAACTGATCTCGTGCGATCATAGAAGAAACAGAACTTTATTGTGTGCTGTACCTTCCTATAAGAACCGCGCTGGGGGCTTAACGGGCCAGATCCAGCCGGGCGGCCGCAGACACATGGAATCCAATGAGATTTCCCAGAGAAAGTGAAAATGTCACGGAAATGTTAGAAATGAAAGAAAAGCAAATTAGCGACAGGAATCTAGAGGAGGAACGGAATGAAAATAACACCCGTCCTGCACCTCCGGGGACCGCAGCGCGGGGGCGGAGATGGAGCACAATGTGTTGGTAGCGAAAATGTCATCCGATTTCTGGCAACTCTATGTGATAACCCTACTGAAAGTGAACAAAAAAAACCTAAAAGATTTGGCAGGGATTGAAAAATGCCGATTTTCTTAGTGATGCCGTAACACCATAAGTGACTGCAAGCGACAGTGCTGTGTATGGCCGATCAGGGAAGCAGTCCTCTGGAGGTGGCCATAGACCCAGAAATGGATCCAACGCTGGCAACGCTCATGCCGGGAAGACTGGCAGAAATATTTAGTATTGAGCTAGTAAAATAATATATATACACAGTATATAAAAAAAATATTTCTTCTGAAAAATTACACCTTTTAATGTATTGTTGCTCATGTTTCAGTGTAACTTGTGGAATCTGAAAACTTATTGGACCTTATGTATGAAAACTGTCTAGCAGTAAGACTTTCTTTGTTGCCCATAGCAACCGATCAGAGCCCATAGCAACCAATCAGAGCTTATAGAAACCAATCAGAACTTATAGAAACGGAACAGTCCTTGTTGCCCACAGCAACCAATCAGAGCCCATAGTAATCAACCAAAGCTCATAGAAACCAGAGCCCACAACAACCAATCAGAGCCCACAGCCACCAGAGCCCACAGCAACCAGAGTCCACAGCAACCAGAGCCCACAGCAACCAATCAGAGCTAGCAATCAATCAAAGCTCATAGCAACCAATCAAAACCCATAGCAACCAATCAGAGCTCAGCTTACATTTCATATAGTGCTCTGCAAACATAAAAGCTGAACTCTGATTGGTTGCTATAAGCTCTGATTGGTTGCTATAAGCTCTGATTGGTTGCTTTGGTCTCTGGTTGGCTTCTATGAGTTGTTAATGGTTGCTATGAGCTCTGATTGGGTGCTATTGGCTCTGATTGCTTGCTTTGAGCTCTGATTGGTTGTTATGGGCTCTGATTGGTTGTTATGGGCTCTGTTTGGTTGCTTTGAGCGCTGATTGGTTGTTATGGGCTCTGATTGGTTGCTTTGAGCGCTGATTGGTTGTTATGGGCTCTGATTGGTTGCTATGAGCTTTGGTTGATTACTATGGGCTCTTATTGGTTGCTATGGGCAACAAAGACAATCTTACCGCTAGTCAGTTTTCATATACAAGGCCCACTGAAATGTAGTTTTTGTAAAAACAGATCAGCACCTATCCCAGGAACGATGTTCCAAAAGAGGTGGGAACTGCCACCGATTACACTTGGATGGCATATCCATCAAAACGCCATCAAACTCCATGGGGGAGTGGAAACACCCCTTTACAGTGATTGTCTTAGATCACAAAAACATGGCGGCTTTTCTCCACCTACAGCGACCAGGTTGTATGTGGCATTGCAGCTCAAGCCCATTCACTTCAAAGCAGTGGAGCTGCAATACCAGACACAGCCTGTGGCCAGGTGTGGCGCTCTTTTTGAAAGAAAGCAGCCATTTTTGTAACCCTGTATAACCTTTCAATGTTTCCTGCCGTCCTCCAAGCCAATCGACTGCATTTCACCAGAAGTCTTAGAATATGTGCCTTGATGATTCTCTTCAGGGTTCATTCAGCCTTCGAGAGCACGGCGCCCCCCTCAATCAGCCCAAAGCTCTTCACCACACAAGCGCCACTGATTATAATGACCCCAGCTCCGGTGCCTGCCGCACTGACGGGCGCACGTGGCCAAATGCGGGGACACAGGGAGACGGATTTTCTTATTGTTCAGTCTGGAGCCAATCACCCCTCCTACTGTTTTCGGATATCACTCGTTGTTTTTTGCCAAGGGTGAGAAGACCTCTGTGCGATCACTGATTTCACTCTGCTGGGAGGGAGCGCGTGTTGTTGTTCTGTACTGTATTTGTTACTGACATTTTTGATGTCACCCCCGCATCCTCTATGGAGGTTTACTCTGTCCCCATAAACAACAGCTGAAACTACCTAAATCAAGAAGAAAAGGCAAAAGACCGAAGACCACCATTGCCTCAACTTTATATGAATGGGAGTCTAGGAGCTCATAGGTGCCTGATATGTAGAGGAGGCGGCACCCTGCACCGGGGGGTTAAGGCCGAACTACCTAAACTAAGCTCAGCAACTGCATACAATGCTATACAATGATAAGCTATGTCATCAAAATCTAACAGGTGCGAGTCCCACCTATGGCCCAAAAGTGTTGGCTTAGAATGTAGATCCGGTCAGGCATGTGCACGACTCTCTATTCTGTTCTATGGGAGTTCCCAGTACAGGGGAGCACTGTGTTCTCCATTCTCCTCTATCGGAGTTCCCAGTACAGGGGAGCGCTGTGTTCTCCATTCTGTTCTATGGGAGTTCCCAGTACAGGGGAGCGCTGTGTTCTCCATTCTGTTCTATGGGAGTTCCCAGTACAGGGGAGCGCTGTGTTCTCCATTCTCCTCTATGGGAGTTCCCAGTACAGGGGAGCGCTGTGTTCTCCATTCTGTTCTATGGGAGTTCCCAGTACAGGGGAGCGCTGTGTTCTCCATTCTGTTCTATGGGAGTTCCCAGTATAGGGGAGCGCTGTGTTCTCCATTCTCCTCTATGGGAGTTCCCAGTACAGGGGAGCGCTGTGTTCTCCATTCTCCTCTATGGGAGTTCCCAGTACAGGGGAGTGCTGTGTTCTCCATTCTGTTCTATGGGAATCCCCAGTACAGTGGAGCATGTGTTTCTCCATTCTCCTCTATGGAGTTCCCAGTACAGTGGAGCACTGTGTTCTCCATTCTGTTCTATGGGAGTTCTCAGTACAGGGGAGCGCTGTGTTCTCCATTCTGTTCTATGGACCAGACTGGAGAGTTATGTGCCAGTACAACCAGCTCTACATTCTGAGTTGACACCTCCGGGGGCCCATTCTTAGGATAGATGAGACCTGCACATATAGGAGTTTGATGGAATAGCTTTTCGATACATCAAGAGCATGATAAGAACACCCCCCATTTTTACTGTAATGACTGGATATTTGCTGAGTGCTGTAGTGACCATTGCTGGGTCAAAGAGACAAATATTGGCCCTCGTTTACTTTCGCTGTCTAAAAGTTAGAAACACAGTCTTAAAGGGGTTGTCTCACTACATTGATCCATCTTACCTCGGTCCTGTTTCCTCGTTTTCATTTTTGATTTCTGGGGCGTGTTTACTGGCTTCTACTAGGCTGCAGTGATGAGCTGCTGAGGACACCAGGTCTGTAGCTATAGTGACCAGCACTGGCAGCATATCAGGAGAGATGAACAGGTCTGTAGCTATCGCAACCAGTGATGGCAGCCTATCAGGAGAGATCGGACAGGTCTGTAGCTATAACAACCAGTGCTGGCAGCCTATCAGGAGAGATAGAACAGGTCTGTAGCTATAGCGACCTGTGCTGGCAGCCTATCAGGAGAAATTGAACAGATCTGTAGCTATAGCAACAGTGCTGCAGCTATCAGGAGAGTACAGGTCTGTAGCTATAGCGACCTGTGCTGGCAGCCTATCAGGAGAGATAGAACAGGTCTGTAGCTATAGCAACCTGTGCTGGCAGCCTATCAGGAGGGATCGGGCAGGTCTGTAGTATAGCACCAGTGCTGGCGCTTCGAGATAAAGTGAGCTATAGCGACCTGTGGAGCTGATGCAGCCCATACAAGAGGGGATATCTAGGAATAGGTAGGACACTGGTAATGGACACATGTTGCAAAGTGACTTGTTCTTGCAAGATCTTTAACATAAAAAGCAGCGATCCTTGTAGTGAGACAACCTCTTTAATTTTTCTACGACATGCTGCGCTAAAATTGTGCCACTTTTTGCCGTGTATTAAGACACTTTCCACATTAGTAAACGAGGGCCGATATCATTACAATTTTTTATTTTTAGGATAAAGTATCCAATATACCTAATAAATGGAAAATGACTTCAATGAACCACCCTCTAAAGACTCGGTTCCAAAGACACATTTTAAATCATGTATTAAACAGTTGTACAATGTTATCATCGTCACACATCACACACAAGGGCAGCATGCTGTAAAGTCAAGGAGCCAAAATTGCCATAAACAAATCTATATTTTTGTAAAATTCGCCTACCCGTCCCTTATTACTGTGCCTTCCAAACCGTTAGACTGCAGACTGTTTTACTTTCATTTTTGTAGTGCGATTGGATAGGTCAGTTTCTAAGTGAAGACCCCGACAGGACAGAATACTTACACTTTGCTACCTATTTCTACCAAACATCATTAAAAAAAAATATTGGGGGTTCGTCCGGGATATTCATTTGAGACCTATTTTTTTTTAAATTCTAAAAGGTAAAACAACAAAAAATTTGATAAAAAACAGACTTCAAGGTATTAGATATTTTTTTTCCTTAAAAGACACAAAAGCTTTAACACATTACCAGGAGCTTTCTAGATTTCATCCTACAGCATCAGATGACTTTATCAAGTCTTAAGCAAGTAACGAAGAGGCTTTCGCAGGGAATACAAGGTCATAAAATAACTTTATACTCTGACCTTACGCAGAGCTTAATCGCTGCTTAATAAAGGGGATTTCTGTTCGGGATTAAGGAACGATAAACTCCACGCAGGTCAGGGGGATGCATTAATGTTGATGTGAATGACAAAGGTCAATGATGCAGATGATACATGAGTAATAAGTGAAATTTGGCCACATCTCTATGTGATATGTATCCCTTTGGACAGCTATTGACACCTATGACATGCTTTTTAGAGAGCATACGGATGTCATTGAAACTACTGAAAGTATAGCCGGCCAATATCCCCCCTGTTCAGGCTCAAACCGAGGAGCAGTCAAAACTCCTGGTGGGCCCCGGGGCATGGTTGGCCCCTTGGCATGGGGCTGCTTCTCAGAGAGAAAGGCAGAAGGCAAGAGGCATGTGTAGTAGCTGTTGAATGGTCCCCCATAATCTATACCACTGGTAGGACCCAGGGATCCCAGTCTACAGTCCAGGCTTACATTGACAGTAACCATTCAACAATAGGATGTCCCTGCCGGTAACAGCCCCTGCCCTACTAAACAAGCAACTATAGTCCGTAATTATACTAAAATTGGGTAAAAAAACAAAAACATTTTATATATATATAATAAAACAGGCAGTCCCCGATTACACCGTTCCGACTAGTTACAAACGGAGACTTATGGGGCATGCTGTCACTTGTAATTCCATGTTCCACAGCAGATAGTAGCTGTGGAACGACAAGTGCCAGCATGCCACATCAGCACATGAGGTGAAATCTTCTTAACGGGGGCACAGACAGCAAAACCAATGTAAAAACCCTTCCCTGCACTGTCCAAAACGAAAAAACCTTTTGTTCTGGAATTACATTTAATAAATCTACCCGTTCCAACTAAGGGTATGTTCACTTGGCTTATCTCGGGGTGCATTTTGCCGCGTATTTCGCAGTGTACTGTGCTTAATACGTGGAGAAATGCACCCCATAATTATGGTAATCGTCCCCCTCGTCCCCCCACGCGTACAATACGATCGTATTGTAAGCGTGGGGAGATAAGTGACATGTCAATTACTTGCGGCGAATACGCGCCGTGAGTAATGAGTGTCAATGGGGTCGGCAAGCTACAGCTGCGGGAGTACACGTGTATTAGCGCAAGCTCCGAAAGACACAATGTATTGCGGTGCGTACTGTACGCGTGGCAGTACATCGTGTGAACATACCCTTACACACGAATTCAACTTAAGAACAAACATACAGTCCCTATCCCGTTCACAACCCGGGGACTGCCTGTACACACACATATTATATATATATATATATATATATATATATATATATATATATATATATATCTATATATATATGCAGAATTTATAATTGGAAATGTTCAAATATAGGAATATAATTGTTGTTATATCATTGGTGGAGAATACATACCCAACTTATCCCTAAAAATATACCCCGAAGACATCCATTCCCACTACAAGGCACACATCTGGACGCACAATCAGCTCAAAGATCAAGTGTATGAAAAAGTATATAGCTTAGAAAAAGCATACATATATATTTTATATATATATCGTACAAGTGTCCTTGATTATATGAAACTTTTGTGAATTATAATAAAGAATTTAAAATTTTTTAAAAAAACAGACATTATATATCTATTCATGATATGGTTGCTGCCTATGGAAAAAGCCATATTAGATAAAGAAAAAAATAAAATATAACAATCTTAACAAGAGCCACACAACCTCGGTGATCTCTTCCCCAATTTTCGTGTTTTTTTTTTTTTGATTTTTTTTTTTTTTTTACATATTTGGTCTTAATATCGTCAAACTTGTTTTCTTGTTTGCTCTTTCCCAGCATCCGACGCTCAGACCGTGTTAACTGTGTGTACATATATATTCTACATATATGTATATTAAATATACTAAGTGTTCCTCTTGCTGTTTAGTCTTAATTTATTGCAAAAAGCTACAGGACTTGAGATGAAAAATCAGTTTTGGTTTTCTGTATTTCAATAAAACACCAATTGTTGTGAAGAACGTTAAAAAAAACCCCATATATATCTTTTATAAAATATGGACTAAACAAAAGCTAAAATATATATTTTAGATTTAAAATATATATTTTTTACACTGCCGTCATTGTGAAGAGGCCATGACTGGCTCCGAAACTGTTCCACAATTATCGGAAAAAAAAATATATGATGATGTGCCAAAAGTACGCAAGGGTATTAACATTTCAAAATAATTTAGAAAAAAGTCACAAAAAATGTATTTCAAGAATTTTCCTTTGTATTTTTCAGAAACTATTCATTCATATAATATATATATAATCTCTCAAATGTCTATACACACATATACATATGTCTATACACACATATACATATGTCTATATATATAGATATATATATATATATATATATATATATATATATACACACATACACCCACACACTATATATAGATATATACACACACACTATATATATATATATATATATATATATATATATATACACACACACACACACATATATAGATATATATATATATATATATATATATATATAAAATATATATATAGAGAGAGCGAGAGATATTAAATATAATATAGAGAGGGTGGTGGAAGAAGAAAATATGAATGTGAGCTATTTACATGGAGTCAGTGTCTTGACCCAATGACGGCAAATGTCAAAATATACAAAAAAGGGGACAATTATTAAAACAAAAATGTGAATCTAGAACTTTTAACAGCACATTGCACTGACCACGTGGAACACCTTCCATCAAAAGTCCCTTGTTTGCTAAACTTTGTTATAAAAAGAAAAATCTAAAAAAATAAATAAATAAAATACATATATATATAAAAGCATAAAAATTAAGAAAATGCCTATTGTTAGACAGAGTTGAAAGTGAATAAATCCTGAGCTTGGCTTTAGCATTCTATGGAAATTGTAAGAAAAAAAAAAAGTGACAAAAATAATTGTGCTAATAAAAGTTTATTGTATTGAACTGTTACTCGTGTGATCGTGTTGTGGCTTTTTCTGCATTTAGGACCGGGGCCCTAGTTGAAGAGAAGAACATTTATAAAATTGTCAAGCGGAGCTTTGCATTCCCATTGGAGGCTTTAGGAGGTAACATCTTGGTGATCTGATGCCCATAGTTGGGGTAGCTTAGGTTCTAAACTGTCTCTTACAGTGGCCATCAGAGCTATGTGTCAGGCTAGACCCCGTCGTATAGATCCATTGTATGGCATAGGCCACTCAGGACAAGATGCCACTTGGCACTCATCATACACAGGTATCTAGCTGAATGGACGCACACATCACACTGCACTATTCCATCTAGCAAACTTTTATTATTTTATTACTTATTTTATTATTATATTTATATTATTTATTTATTATTATATTATTATTATTATTTATTATATTATTTATTTATTATTATTTTATTATTATTATTTATTTATTATATTATTTAATTATTTTATTATTATTATTAAACTTTTATTTATCTAGCAAACTATTCCATCTAGCAAACTTTTATTATTTTATTTTTTATTTATTTTATTATTTATTATTATATTTATATTATTTATTATTATTATATTTATATATTTATTTATTATTATATTTATATTATTATTATTATTTATTTTTTTTATTATTTTATTTTATTATTATTAAACTTTTATTTATCTAGCAAACTATTCCATCTAGCAAACTTTTTTTTAAGACCACGCAAACAGCTTCCAAAGACTCCCAATACCTGATGGAAGTCAGAGGTTTCATCTTGGCCTCTGTCAGGTAACAAAGGTCTATGGTTATACTTGCCATATAACACAATAAATGGAACTGCTAAATACACTGTAAGGGGACGTTCACACGACGGTTTTTGACGTGGAATCCGCCATCAAAACTTCTGTCGAACACCACAAGTTCATTTACATTGATTCCTATATAAAACCGCGTCATAGTTCATACAATGTGCCTCTGCTGGTGCCCAGGCCAAAGCAGTATCTGTAGAAAGGCTGGGACTTGTTGTTACAAACACTTAAAGGGGTTGTCCTACTTTAGACAACCATGGCATATCGCTAGGTGATGCTCGGCTGTAATCAGAACTCCCATTCATGTCTATGGGGGAGTCCCGACCACCTCTCTGTTCAGAATGTTCTATACTGGGAACTCCCATTCATGTCTATGGGAGAGTCCCGACCACCTCTCCGTTCAGAATGTTCTATACTCGGAGCTTCCATTCATGTCTATGGGAGAGTCCCGACCACCTCTCTGTTCAGAATGTTCTATCCTCGGAACTCCCATTCATGTCTATGGGAGAGTCCCGACCACCTCTCTGTTCAGATTGTTCTATACTGGAAACTCCCAGTCATGTCTATGGGAGAGTCCCGACCACCTCTCCGTTCAGAATGTTCTATACTCGGAGCTTCCATTCATGTCTATGGGAGAGTCCCGACCACCTCTCCGATCAGAACGTTCTATACTGGGCACTCCCATTCATGTCTATGGGAGAGTCCCGACCCCCTCTCCGTTCAGAACATTCTGTACTCGGACCTCCCATTCATGTCTATGGGAGAGTTCAGAACGATAACGTTTCAGGCTCAATTAGAACATAGGTGAGGGTGCCTATCAGGCATTGATGGCAAACCCTAGTGATATATATCCTCAAGGTCTGTAGCGAGAAAACCAATGTTAAAGGGTTTTGGCACTAAGCAAAATTCCTTTCTAAAGTATAAGCTGACCTCACCGAACAAGGACATGGCCTCTCTTACCCATTCATATCTATGGGAGTTCCAAATATAGCTGAGGACACTGGCTCAGTGCTATAAAAGAACGGGGAGCCCTGCCCCAGCATAGCCATCTGCCCATTCTCTGAGGCGTGGGAGATGGCCACAACCCTCCATGCCTACTCCGACACAGCACCTTCATTGTCCTGCTTGCCGTCCTCACAACGCATCTCCCTCCGTGCGGACCCCTATTTGTCCAGCACCAGAGAATAGCCGAAATGTGCTGATGCACTCCGAATGACTATCTCCAAAATCTTCTTATTTGGAACAGATGAAATAATATCAAAATTATTCTCCCTGCTATTGATGATGTGAGTATATGGAGGTGCCTGCATTATAGGACACACACATATATATATATATATATATATATATATATATATATATATATATATATATATATATATAAAATATATTCGAACCACAAGCATACTTACTGCGGGGTACCGTGGATTACAACATTTATGGTCTCATTCAGATCAGACTTGATGAAGGTTCTTGCCGAAACGTCGTACCCATGATAAAGCCCACACATTGCAATACTCTTCAAATATCAGTTTGATTATTACCCCATGCTTTGGAGAGCAGCTATAGTAGCAAGTGCATCACTGCATGTGCGGCGGATTATATTTGAATTAACACAGACTGTCTTTCCTCATGAGCACCCAATACCTCACTAAGGTAGTCAGCACCCTCTTCTAACTAGAAGGGTAAGCCCACTGGACGAGTAAAATTTGTGTCAAATTCTACAGTTAAAAAGCGTGTTGGATGATTAACGAGTATTTCATGTGGATTTTAGGCATTTTTTTTTCCCAGCAGATTTACAGTCAGAAAATGAGTCCCATTCATTTCTATGGGGTTTTGGATGTAGATCCGCATAAACATAGAAGGGGATTCTTTACTTTAAGAGCAGTGAGACTATGGAGGTCTCTGCCAGAGGAAGGGATTTGTACACCGATCTCTCCAATGACCTATTTATACCCAGGACTGTATACAGAACAACAGAGTATTATCTGTGCCTGGAGGAAAGAAGGTTTCTATATAGAAAGGGATTCTTTACTGTAAGAGCACTGAGGCTGTGGCACTCTCTGCCAGAGGGGCTTGTCATGGGGCATTCACTATCAGAGTTCAAAAAGGGGCTGGATACATTTCTAGATGTAATAATATAACAAGTTATAGTGACCAGGATTCTGGAGAAGGGTCTGGATCCATTTCTAGATGTAATAATAGAACAAGTTATAGTGACCAGGATTCTGGAGAAGGGTCTGGATACATTTCTAGATGTAATAATAGAACAAGTTATAGTGACCGGGATTCTGGAGAAGGGTCTGGATACATTTCTAGATGTAATAATAGAACAAGTTATAGTGACCGGGATTCTGGAGAAGGGTCTGGATACATTTCTAGATGTGATAATAGAACAAGTTATAGTGACCGGGATTCTGGAGAAGGGTCTGGAGACATTTCTAGATGTAATAATATAACAAGTTATAGTGACCAGGATTCTGGAGAAGGGTCTGGATACATTTCTAGATGTAATAGAACAAGTTATAGTGACCAGGATTCTGGAGAAGGGTCTGGAGACATTTCTAGATGTAATAATATAACAAGTTATAGTGACCAGGATTCTGGAGAAGGGTCTAGATACATTTCTAGATGTAATAATAGAACAAGTTATAGTGACCGGGATTCTGGAGAAGGGTCTGGATACATTTCTAGATGTAATAATATAACAAGTTATAGTGACCAGGATTCTGGAGAAGGGTCTGGATACATTTCTAGATGTAATAATAGAACAAGTTATAGTGACCAGGATTCTGGAGAAGGGTCTGGATACATTTCTAGATGTAATAATAGAACAAGTTATAGTGACCAGGATTCTGGAGAAGGGTCTGGAGACATTTCTAGATGTAATAATAGAACAAGTTATAGTGACCGGGATTCTGGAGAAGGGTCTGGATACATTTCTAGATGTAATAATATAACAAGTTATAGTGACCAGGATTCTGGAGAAGGGTCTGGATACATTTCTAGAGCGTAATAATATAACAAGTTCTAGTGACCAGGATTCTGGAGAAGGGTCTGGATACATTTCTAGATGTAATAATATAACAAGTTATAGTGACCGGGATTCTGGAGAAGGGTCTGGATACATTTCTAGATGTAATAATATAACAAGTTATAGTGACCGGGATTCTGGAGAAGGGTCTGGATACATTTCTAGATGTAATAATATAACAAGTTATAGTGACCAGGATTCTGGAGAAGGGTCTGGATACATTTCTAGAGCATAATAATATCACAAGTTCTAGTGACCAGGATTCTGGAGAAGGGTCTGGATACATTTCTAGATGTAATAATATAACAAGTTATAGTGACCGGGATTCTGGAGAAGGGTCTGGATACATTTCTAGATGTAATAATATAACAAGTTATAGTGACCGGGATTCTGGAGAAGGGTCTGGAGACATTTCTAGATGTAATAATAGAACAAGTTATAGTGACCGGGATTCTGGAGAAGGGTCTGGAGACATTTCTAGATGTAATAATAGAACAAGTTATAGTGACCAGGATTCTGGAGAAGGGTCTGGAGACATTTCTAGATGTAATAATAGAACAAGTTATAGTGACCAGGATTCTGGAAAAGGGTCACTGGTCCAGATATTAGTTCTGATTGACAGATTGGAGTTGGGAAGGAATGTTTTTCCCTATAAAAAGAGGACAATTGGCTTCTACCTCATGGGGTTTGTACCTTCTTCTGGATCAACACTGTACAATGGGCTGAACTGGATGGACGTCCATCTTTACAAACTATGTAACATGACGGAAGAATGACACAGGTCAAGTTTTTTGTACCATCAGAAGCCAACCGAGAAAACATGCATTGTGTGAACTACAACGTGTGTTTTCTATTGAGGTCAATGGGGATGATTTACCTTTGGTTTTGGACAGGTATCCGTATGGACGGAGCCTTAACAGAGATCAGCCACAGGCCGTCAGCAACAATGAAGCAACTAGGCGGAACCCACAAATTTTCTCTCAATTCCCAAGTGCTGCTGTGTTCCTGTTTTTGCTTTACTTATTAGGCAAACGAGTCAAGTATTTGACCTCCTCATACATTAATGAATAAGTTTAATAAAATGAGAATCCCACCAGCCCTCTATCCCCCCCCCCCCAATACCTCCTCCCCACAGGCAATAAACCAAGCAGACGCGGCGGGACCGTCTCTTATTGCAGTTATTTCTATATAAATTATAATATTCATTTCTTTAAACTTAACAATTTGCAACTTCATAAACATCCAGCTCGATAGATTAATAAAACAGTGATAAAGCAAAGCCATTGACTGCTTCAAAATCCTCAAGTTTGGTTCAGCCAGAAATTTTATTTCTCAGAAATGCACATTAATAGTTGTTGGAGGGTGGGGTTTTTTTTGTAGATTTTCTAGATTTTTTTTTTTTTTTTTTTTTTTTTAATAGAGATTTAATGAAAACTGTAGAGAAAAAGAAAAAAAAAATCCTGAAAAGTGCAAACAATCGCATTATATACACGGTATCCCGCCAAGTAAGAGAACGCCATAGACTCCGGAGAGCAGCTCATCAGCCGAGGAGGCAGCAGCTAAAGAAACGAGTCCCTGCGCTTAACAAATTAATCTAAAAAAAAAAAAGGTTTCTGTAGACGTCTTCTTCCCCAATGGCCGCGTCTTATGCACTTTATCATAGTAGACTCTGGAGACTTCCGAAAACAAGAATAAAAAAAAAAAAAAAAAAAAAAAAGGTCAAGAAGGAAACCAAAATCATCCTATGACATCACCAAGCCCTTGTGCAATAGTGACATCACTATTCCCGAGCGATTGAAAAAAAAAGTTATATGGTTCATAACAAGGGGGGGAGGGCAGGATCTTTACGAAGATAAAGTGACAACGGAACTGAGCAGTGTGGGAAACAAATTATAAGGGGGTTAAATATAAAAAAAAAAAAAAAATCAATTTAACTAAAAAAAGAATTCAAACAAACACTCGAGCACTGAATGCACAAAGGGCACCGTGAATATTTTTTGTTATGCTAATTTGTTTCTCTTTTTTTTTTTTTTGTAGCCGCACAGCCTGAAATATTTAAGACTTAAATTTTAATAGAATCGATTAAAAAAAAATAAAAAATCTGCAAAAGATGTGATTCAAAAATAAACCAAAACCACACACACTAGAGAGGGACATAGGGGTGTATAAGCTGGCTTAAAGATGGCTGCTTTTATATTTTTCCTTTTTCCCTCTAGAAAAAAAAAAAAAAAAGGAACAACAAAACTTTACAAAAATAATGCTTCCTCTCCCCCTTCTGCCGCTCGCTCCATAGAGTCCCACTTTCTTTTTTTAGTTTTCCTTCAGGGTGCTGTAGGCGCTCGAACTGCTGGTAATAAAACGGTCTAGAAGAGTTCGGATAGCGGGAGGAGACCGAGGTTTCACGGCGTGGTTCGCCCCTTCTTCTTCTCGCTCTAAAGCCGACGTATCCAAAAGTGCAGTTATGCAAAGCAAAAAAGAAGAAGTTTGCCCTGTCCAAAAAAAAAAAAAAAAAAAAAAAAAAAAAGAGAAGAGGAGGGAAAAAAAAAAAAAAAAGAAACCAGGGCGTAAGAGGAATAGCGTGGATTCTTACACTATAGTCCTAGAACTTTGATAAAAAGCTGAAAAATGTCCATTAGTAAAGTAGCCCCTGCCGCCCGCCCTCGGCGAGGGGAGGAAAGCTCCACGCCGAAAAGATAGGAAGAAAAAAAAAAAAAAGGAGGCGGCTCATGATGGGATGCACTGGACTCGATCGGGACCCTCTTCGTCGTCGTCGGAACTGTCGGAGGTGCTGGGGGAGTCGTCGGAGTCTGCGTCAGCCGTGTTCAAGCCGGGGTCTCTTCTCCTCTGCCGGGGAGAGGGGCAAGCAGAGGGGGTTTTTTGTTTTTTGAAAGAAAAAAAAAATTAATTAATTTGTCAGTTTCTCTTTTTATTTTGTATTTTTTTAGTATTTGACAATTTCTCTTTATTTTGTATTTTTGACAATTTTTCTTTTTATTTTGTTTTTTTCTATTTTTGACACACAGCTCAAGCTGCAATAGCTATTGTCAATAAGTTTTCACCCATCACGGAAACTTTTTTTTTTTTCTTCTGTCTTCCCTTTCCTCAGTGAAAGAGAGAGCGATGATACAGAGACATCATCTCCGCACCTGCAAGCGCTCAAAATGAAAAAAATAAAAATAAAAAACACTACAAAAGCTACTACTGCAGGAAGCGGCAATTTACAGCCGCCGAATAACCCGAGACTTGGCTACTCATCAGTTCCATTGTGTTACACATAGCGCAGGTGGAGTGTTATTAGCCACCATTATCTAGACTGTCACCCCTCTGCCCTCATTCCAAACATGCAACCTGAGGGATGTATACTGCCCTCAAAACCATTTGTTCCAGCCCTGCACTTTGTGTCCCCAAAGCAGCAAATATGTGCAAGACGCTTCAGAGACCGACGCATGCGCAGTAGCAGTTCTTGCTCAAGCTGCTCCTTAGCCATGAGCTGCTGCGCACGCGCTGCTCTCCGGAGCTCCCGCCACTTTTTTGCTGACTCGGGAATATTAAAGGGGTTGTCTCACTACATCGATCCATATCACTTCAGTCCTGTTTTCTTGGTTTCACTTTGAATTCAGGGATGTGTTTACTGGCTTCTACTAGGCTGCAGTAGGAGCCAGGTCTGTAGCTATAGCAACCAGTGCTGACAGCCTATCAGGAGAGAACAAAGAGGTCTGTAGCTATAGCAACCAGTGCTGGCAGCCTATCAGGAGAGATCAAACAGGTCTGTAGCTATAGCAACCAGTGCTAGCGGCCTATCAGGAGATATCAAACAGCTCTGTAGCTATAGCGACCTGAGGAGCTGATGCAGCCCATACAAGAGGGGATATCTAGGAATAGGTAGGACACTGTTAATGGACACATATTGCAAAGGGACTTGTTTTTGCAAAATCTTTAACATAAAAAGCAGCAATCCTTGTAGTGAGACAACCCCTTTAAGCGCATCAGTAACCGCTCTAATCTATATCTGCCCTGGTGGGCAACTACACATTGGAAGAGAAAAGGCGTGGACATCACAGCACTGGGGGAACAGAGACCTGGGCCTGTCTAGCAGCAGTTTTCATAAATAAGGCCCATTGTACCTAAACTCAGGGTTGGGGGCATCCAGGACTTTAGGGACAACCTTTTCACCCCCGATGTGTACAAGATTTGCTGCTGATGTACTTGTCCATACAGCAATGTGCATCTGCACTCATCAGGAAGATAAGCAGTTCCAGCCATCTAATGCACAGGCAGGGCTGGGACAAGGTATTTTGGTGCCCTAGGCAAATAAGGCGTGTAGCGCCCGCACCAACCTCTCCCAATTTAACATTCAGCCCACTCCATACCTCTTTGCACCCTCTTCATTCCTGGGATGAAGTGGAGCCCTAGGTGGTTCCCTACCTTAGCCCGCCCGTTGTCCTGGCTCTGGTCCCAGGTGTCAAACTCAAAGTCGGAGGGCCGAATCCGGACCACCACGCTCATTTATGTGGCTCCCAAGAGCTTAGACACAGCTGGTGTGCACCTCACAGGCGGTGGCACAGCTCTGACAGCCCTACCAAGGCACCTAGTCACCCTAGAATGGTTCCTTTGAGGGTAACCACAATGCTGTCTTGGCCCATAGTGAAAATGAGTTCGACACCCCTGACCTAAGGGGTTAGTTCCTTAACAGTTAGGCCAAATATAGCTGGTTGATCATTTTGTATGGTCACGAATAAAGAGCCACATGTATGAAAACTATCTAAGTCTAAAACTCACTTTGCTGCCCAAAGCAAGCAAAGCAAGCAATCAGAGCACCCCTTTCATTTCATATAGTGCTCTGGAAAAATGAAAAGGGCGCTCTGATTGGTTGCTATGGGCAATAAAGTGAGTTTTAGACCTGTACAGTTTTCATACATGTGGCCCAAAGTTACTATCAAAATGGCACTTAGCAGCAAAAAAGTTCCTCGCCCCTGAAGGGTAAGTGCACCACAAATAGGTTTAGGGCAGATATAGCCAACTTGTGGGAAAACTACCGCTCTAACATGATAGAACTGCTGGAGACCACCAGACAGGAGAGTTGCCCAATAAGTGCTCTGTGATGGACTCTTCCGACCTGTAAACCCTCTGCTTAGCCTCCATTTACAAATAACAGGAAAAAAAAAAACGTAACTACAAGAAAATATTATCCTGTCGCTCAAGTAAAAACAGTTTTAAGAAATGGAATTACAACCTGTCAATTAGCGCTTTTGTTTGGCACATCCCTGGCAGCTTGGCGTCTAATTAAGAGCTGTGTGTGTGCGGTTGTGTAATTATCCCTAAATAAAGGACAAGTATTGGTGTTGTCATCACAGAGACGACCCACGCACTGCAATCAAGGCACAACGGATCGGCTGGATCGGATCCTGCTCTAGGAGAGGACGGATGCCCTAAGGCAGTGATCCCCAACTCCAGTCCTCAAGCCCCACCAACAGGTCATGTTCTCAGGATCTCCCACAGAATGCACTGACAATAATGACATCACCTGCGCCATGCTAATGACATCACCTGCGCCATGCTAATGACATCACCTGCGCCATCTATGACATCACCTGTGCAATGCTAATGACATCACCTGCGCCATACTAATGACATCACCTGTGCCATACTAATGATAGCACCTGTGCCATACTAATGATATTACCTGCGCCATACTAATGATATCACCTGCGCCATGCTAATGATATCACCTGCGCCATACTAAACTCACCTGCCCATGCTAGTGTACACCTGTGCCATGCTAATGAAGCACCTGCCATGCTAATGACTCACCGCGCCAATGCTAATGACATCACCTGTGCCATGCTAATGATATCACCTGTGCAGCAATGACATCACCTGGCATACTATGACATCACTTGCACTAGATAGCACCTGTGCCATACTAATGATATTACCTGCGCCATACTGAGTAAAGCCAGAAAACATGACCTGTTGGAGGGCCTTGAGGACTGGAGTTGCGGACCCCTGCCCTAAGCAGAGCCAAGGAACACAGGTACTGCCTCACCTGAGCCCACAGAGATGGGGCAAGAGGGATGAGGAGGAAGCAAGTCAGTACTATCCCAACAAAGACCAACCTAGTCAATAACATGTACTAATGTACTACAGGACTATCATCATCCCAGGGGACCCTGCAACACGGAGCTCAGACTACTAAAGGAGTTATATTCATGTACATATACAACATCGTCCCCTTACACTGGAGTCAAAGGCTCAAGGAATTTTTTATTTTTTTAAAATTGGGAGATGTTCTGGCACTCACCCTGCGGTGCCCTCTTTGCCGAAGATGGTGCATGAGAAACCAGAGCATGTGGTTATCAAACAAGTCTGCGTGGTGTAGACTGTCCTCATCCCTCTCACGCTTATTTTTCTTAATAATCTGAAAGACAAAGACAGAGTCAAACCGGCTCTAGGCAGCAATGGTCGGGTGTAAAATTTGCCATCACTAAGGCTTGGTTTGAAACCTCCAGCACAGAAGTGAACACAGACCCATAGGGTTCGATTTCACGACAGACCCTGTCACTTAGATCAGTGTTCCCCAACTCCAGTCCTCAAGGCCCTCCAACAGGTCATATTTTCAGGATCTCCCACAGAATGCACTGACAATAATGATATCACCTGTGCAATACTGAGGAAAGCCAGAAAACATGACCTGTTGGTGGCCTTGAGAACTGGAGTTGGAGACCTCTGACTTAGATGGAAAAAGTAGAGCAGCTTGCTGCACTATTCTTTCCGTCATTCCTCATGGAGGATCCAAAATGAACCTCAGACGCATGTGTGAACCGGGCCCGACACAGATAATTATTGGCCACATTCATCTTTTGAGACCTAATGCTGTATGAATTATCAGATTTCTGCAACATATCAAAAGAGGTCTTGTTACAAAAAGATGAAGGGGACTGTGTGGGACATAAAACCAGGACAAGTTATTCTGGTGCCCTAGACAAAGCATATAGCATCCCCGTCAAATTAAAATTCAGCCACCTCCATACCTTCTTGTGCCCCCTTCCTGCTTGGGATAAGGGGGCACCCTAGGCAGTCGCCTACATTGGCCTAGCTCCCGTCCCGACTCTGCATAAAACCATCAGTGAGGCTCTGTCGGCATGGATATTTTTTAAACAAATCTTGGTCTCATACATGCAAGCAGCAGACATGAGCCGCAGGGACCTCTGTGGTCATCCAACCCCCGGTAAGTTGAACCCTACTCCCTCCTGGGGTGCTGGCATTCTCTGAAGACCCTCCACGTCCCCCTCTCTGCAGGGAATGAAGTGGTTACATTGGCTTCCCTCCGCTTTGTATCTTGCATGGCACAAGTTCCATCTCTAGGGAGCGGTGACTACAGTGCCATATGGATTGGAGATGAGCTCACTGCTGAGCTGACTAATTTGGGCCCACACATTCAGAGGACGCTTTTGAGGAAGCAGTTAACCCCCTAAGCTCTGTGGAAAGGACGGAGCGGTTGGGTGGTGGCGTTCCTTTTCCTGGCTCACCTCTTTTAGTCCATCCAGCTCTGTCGGATCCTTGGCTGTGGGGATCCAGATTTTCACGTCATAGTCCAGGCCGCTGGTTGCCAGGACTGGTAGATGGGGGTGCGGCTCTAAGCAGTTAACCTGTGGAGACACCATGAGGACAACACCTATAATACTAATCAAATCACACACCTTCAATGCAGACCACATGACTACACCTCAAAATGACAGATGAGACATCCCCAGGCTAATAGGAGTTCATCATTATTCTCAAAATCTCTGCTTGCCGTCATTGAATGGCAAAGTCTGCCCTGGCCTCGTGATCGCCATTTGAGCACAGGGGGCTTATTACAGCATTAGGGTATGTTCACACAGGCAAATGTCGGCGCGCATTCCGCCATGTATTTGCGCTCTAATACGGGCGAGATGCGCGCCGAAATTACAGTAATCCATAGTTCTCACACGGTAACCGTGGGGACAAGCACAAACATTTCATGCCTTCATGTAAAACCCCCCCCCCCCTCCCCCCCCCACGCCCTGCCCCGTACCCTTGCAATGGCTGGAGAGTCCCGCCAGCTCTACATCGTTATAGGAAACTACAGCTCCGGGTCACGTCGGGGGCCGACTCATCCATTCACTGTGCATTTCTAATCCTGCTCCTGCGAAGGACTTTAAAACCGCCCCCTTCATATATATAAGACGGATGTATCAGAGCTAAGCAAATGATAAGATTACAGGCTGCAGCGCTGCCTCCACAGAAAACTACTGTGATAAATTGCTGGTCTGGAGGCAGAACTGCCCAATAGTCCAGGAAAATAGCTTTGTACCTGATGCTGAACCCCTGAGAGCGGCGCAGACAAAGCGGCGGTGTCCTCATAGAAGGCTAAGTGAGAGTTATGGCCGCATATGACCGCGTGGACCGCCCTGGAGGGGGAACCAACGCTTCATCTGCAGCTTAACCCTCATTTCCAGTCTGGGTAGTGTAGCCCATTATCGGTCACCGCCAGACACCACCACAGCTAGTCTATCAGTACAACGCACATCGTCCGCGCTCTTTAGGCAGGTGCACAGGTCTCTACCTTGAAAACGGATTTTCTATCTTAAACAGTGGGACCTGGCCGGCTCCGCTTCAATATTGAAGGGAAGCGGTCAGGGTATGTATGCTACCTTAAGGCCAGGATATGAGAGAGGCAGAGGAACTGCGCTGTCATATGGGAGTTTATGCGAGTCGATGGTGAATTTCTGAGTAAAAAGCAGAGTACTAAAAGAGAAAGCAAAAGTCCTGCTCACCTCACCCACATACAGTAAGGAGTTTATTCTTTACACACACTGATACAGGGAAAACTGGATAAGTAGGACTTTCCCTTTAAGGATTTTCTCTGCTTTTACTTAGAAATCCTGTTCCAAATCTTATAGCCCTATATATCACAGAGCTCAGCTCCTCTCCCTCTATCATATAACCCTATATATCACAGAGCACAGCCCCTCTATCATATAACCGTATTTATCACAGAGCTCAGCTCCTCTATCATATAACCCTATATATCACAGAGCTCAGCTCCTCTATCTATCATAAAACCATAATTATCACAGAGCTCAGCTCCTCTCCTCTATCATATAACCCTATATATCACAGAGCTCAGCTCATCTCCCTCTATCATATAACCCTATATATCACAGAGCTCAGCCCCTCTATCATATAAACCTATATATCACAGAGCTCAGCTCCTCTATCATATAACCCTATATATCACAGAGCTCAGCTCCTCTCCTCTATCATAAAACCATATATATCACAGAGCTCAGCTCCTCTCCTCTATCATATAACCCAATATATCACAGAGCTCAGCTTCTCTATCATATAACCCTATATATCACAGAGCTCAGCTTCTCTATCATATAACCCAATATATCACAGAGCTCTGCCTCTATCATATAACCCTATATATCTAGACTCAGCTTCTTATCATATAACCCTATATATCACAGAGCTCAGCTCCTCTCCTCTATCATATAACCCTATATCACAGAGCTCAGCTCCTCTCCTCTATCATATAACCCTATATATCACAGAGCTCAGCTCCTCTCCTCTATCATATAACCCTATATATCACAGAGCTCAGCTCCTCTCCTCTATCATATAACCCTATATATCACAGAGCTCAGCTCCTCTCCTCTATCATATAACCCTATATATCACAGAGCTCAGCTCCTCTACCTCTATCATATAACCCTATATATCACAGAGCTCAGCTCCTCCTCTCTATCATATAACCCTATATATCACAGAGCTCAGCTCCTCTCACTCATCATATAACCCTATATATCACAGAGCTCAGCTCCTCTCCTCTATCATAAAACCCTATATATCACAGAGCTCAGCTCCACTATCATATAACCCTATATAGCACAGAGCTCAGCTCCACTATCATATAACCCTATATATAACTGAGCTCAGATCCTCTATCATATAACCCTATATATCTGAGAGATCCTCTCTATCATATAACCCTATATAGCACAGAGCTCAGCTCCACTATCATATAACCCTATATATCACAGAGCTCAGCTCCTCTATCATATAACCCTATATATCAGAGAGCTTCTCTCCTCTATCATATAACCCTATATAGCACAGAGCTCAGCTCCTCTATCATATAGCCCTATATATCGAGAGCTCAGCTCCTCTATCATATAACCCATTATAAGAGTCAGCTTCTCTTCATATACCCTATATATCACAGAGCTCAGCTCCTCTCCTCATATCACCTATATATCACAGAGCTCAATCCTCTCCTCTATCATAAACCCTATATATCACAGAGCTCAACTCCTCTCCTCTATCATAAAACCCTATATATCACAGAGCTCCTCTCCTCTATCATAGAACCCTATATAACACAGAGTACAGCACAACCCCTCTATCATATAACCCTATATATCACAGAGCTCCTCTCCTCTATCATATAACCCTATATATCACAGAGCTCAGCTCTTCTTATCATATAACCCTATATATCACAGAGCTCAGCTCCTCTCCTCTATCACATAACCCTATATATCACAGAGCTCAGCTTCTCTCCTCTATCATATAACCCTATATATCACAGAGCTCCTCTGTCATATAACCCTATATATCACAGAGCTCAGCTCCTTTATCATTTAACACTCTAAGATTGGGCAGCATAAAGCACCTGAGAAGTTGGCTTTAAATCATTGTACGTTGCATTTTTTATATTAGGCCATGTTCACACGGCTTAAAATGGGCCGTATTTCGGTCCGTAATTACGCGCCGAAAACGGCCCATTCATTACGGTAATTCACAGTTCTCATAGCGAACTATGGATTACGTCTCCTCCATAATTGACATGTGAATTACTAGCGGCGTATACGCGCCGCTGGCAATTCAAGTCTATGGGCCGGCGAAGTGCCGGCCCCCAGCTCAGTCCCCCGCTCCCACCCCGCCATCGGTGTATTACGCCCTGCAAATACACCGTGTGAACATAGCCTTATACTGAAAGATTTTCTTACCACTCCTCCCTTGTCACCATCCATGAACTGCACGATCTGGCAGGAAGATTTCTCCCACAGGAAAATGTGACCGCAATCGCTTCCGCTCACCACAAACTCACTATTCGGCCCGTAGAAATTGACTCCTTTCACTAAACAGAAAAGAAATAAATCAGGTTGCATGCACCATCCTGCAACATTGCTGCCCAAACAGAGTGCAAATTACCGGACCAAGTTATACATTTACAGAATCACAAAAACCTGCACCGGGCATGAAAAGCTACAACCCCAAAACCTATTCCCATGGCGCGCAGACTGCAGGAGTGAAGGATTTCAGGGTGACATTAACATAAGACTGTATAAGCAGAGAATCACTTAGCTGGAAATATTTAATGAGCTCTCACTGAGGCCGGCGTAACAGGAAGAGAGAAAAAAAAAAGATGTATAATGACGTGACGACGCGGAGCTGCTGCCTGCAGAACATCACACACATGGGCTGTACCCGGCAGAGGAAGGGTCACTCCCTGCTCAATGCTAGAATCGGGAATAAATCAGCACCGGAGATCTTCTCTGGTCTCCAGTGCCCTCTGCTGGACTGGGATATTGCCACATACACAAATATAGGATGTTATTACACGCACACGTCTATCAATCTATATATCCCATATCTATCTATTTGTCTCACTATATAACTCATATCTCTATTGATCTATCCATCCAATCCATATCCATCCCATATCCATCTAATATTCATCCCATATCTATCTCTCTATCCATCCTATATCTATCTCTATCCCATTTCCTTCCAATATCTATATCTATCTCTATCCCATATCTATCTAACCATCCCATAGCCATCTCATAGCTATCTAATATCCATCCAATATCTATGTCTATCCCGTATCTATCCGTCTCACTATATAACCCATATATATCTCTATCGATCTATCTCTTTAACCATATCTATACCATATATATCTCATATTTATCTCTCTATCCATCCTATATCTAATATTCATCCCATATCTATCTATCTCTATCCCAAATCCATCCATATCTATCCAGCCCATATCTCCTATCTCTATCCATCCCATATCTAATATCCATCTCTATCCCATATCTATCGATCATCTCTAGAAGAATAACCGAGTGCGAGAAAGAGTCATAGCGTGTAAACTCGGTGAAGAAAGGGTCTTAACATCCTGATCAGTAAGTGGTTAAAAACAACCATTCTTGGGAAGATGGGCAAGAAGGGCACTACTACTCCCAGCTATCCACAGATGTGTATAAGAAAAAGGTGGGGAGCACATTGGCAGCTATATGCAAGTCACCCAGCTTTCCCATACTGCATATGCCAGGTTATACTGCATGCGCACAGACATGCAGTTTAGGTCATGCAGTAAGGTCAGTGTTACCCGAAACGCGTCACAGCTTGGGACCATACTTTTTTTTTTTTTTTATACATGTAGTGAATAAAGTATATGGTTTTAATTTCTGCGGTGCAGCAGGATAGGATATTATACTGGATTCATTAGTGACTCTACCGGAGGTCAGACACGACTCCCTGCCGTGCACCAGAGGATACCTTTGGTACTATTATTACTCTAGTTTGCTCTGCTGAATCTGGTGAGCACCAAAAACTACCCTTCTTCTTTGACGCAGTGTTGGAGTCTAGAAGAGCTGGGAGCCAGTAATAATGAGGGCACCCCACTTTCCCACACTACTACATACCACATCTTCCAGGTTATGCAGTAAGAACGGCTTCACGCTACAGGTATTCATCAGAGTACTGTGAAAAAAGATACCCCGTGGATACCGCAAAGGAGCCTCGGGGACCCATATTGAAAAATAGAGCAGTCATAGTCCAGCATGAGTTACATTTGTCCTCGCTGGACTACGTGTACTCTATTTTCCTCTATGGGACCGCCAAGGCTGGCATGCGGTATCTTTTTCCACACGACGAATATATGCAACGTATGCGTTAATATAGTGTGAACCCAGCTCAATATCTGCAGAGACACACAGTTAAAAAGTGTCTAGAAGAGCCAGGATCCAGCAACACCGAGATCAGCCAGCTTTCCTAGAACACCCCTCACCCTTTCCTCCTCACCTGTGGCATTATTCCGGTGCCCCTTGTACCTCTTCACGTACTCCGCCCCGTCACTGTGAGAGGAATTGAACAGGTAGATATCTTCATCGTTATAGCTGGCGAGGAGCTCTGGAGACAAAAAAAGGGGGAGCATTACTAAATAAATATCCAAAATACAAAAGACAAACAAAGCAAAAGAAAAACAAAAAACCCTAATAGGGGTCCACGATAGATTAGAGACCTAAAGTACAGCCCAATCCATCCTTAATGGGTGAGAGGGCTCCTAGAGGGATGAAATCATAGGACAGATCATCCTCCAGCCCTCAGGGGGACAGTCTAAGCTACAGAAGTGACTCTAAACGCTTTACATCAAAATCTTGGACCCTTATTTTGTCCTAGGCAGGGACACCCGGTCCCGTCAGCACAGTTGGCGATAACCACCCGGCTGTGATCAGGCTCGAAAGTGGATTACTGGAGATATCCCTGGTCCTGGCTGGGTTGTACAGCCGTCCTCTGCCTGATGATCATGCGGGCACAATGTAAGTGCACTGATCTTGATGTACTATTATGTCAGTGAGAGGGAAAGGGTTACATGTCACTGATAATAAACACCACCCCTGTGTTATGCCCAGTGCAGGAACCAGGGGCTGGACATGACAAATTCACCTTGGCACCAAGCACTGCCCCCTCCCGGGCTTCACTCTGCATTCAATCAGCTTTCTCTTTCCAGAAATCATCTCACAGCTGCAACCTCTATCATTGTATCCCAGTAAAATATATGGGCGCTGCAGGAGGGCCCCACCTGTTACCCCCCAAGGGCAGAAGGCTGCTACTAACCAGCGGGCACTGTCCGGCTGGCCATATCTGGGATGGACAACCGTCCATCTGCATGCCGGCCATGTGACTTTTTGGCCACTAGGTTTCCCCTACCGGGGACATGCACAGCAGACGAGTATACCCCATCCATACTGACATCTGATGTGGGTCTTAACTGCATCCTGACGTTGATGGTCTAGCAGTAAGGGCATGTTCATACAACGGATTTGGCCGCGGTTTTGGTCGCGGGTTCCGCCGCGGTTTACGCGGCCAAAACGCGCCTAGTTTATTAACATGGTTTCCTATTGGAAACCGCGTTAATATTCACACGCCGCGGGTTTGGCCGCGGCTCCGGGGCCAAACCCGCGCGTGTGAAGAACTCTCCTGTCACTTCTGGACAGGAAGTGCTCTGTGCGACGGCAGCACGGTGCTGCCGCGGGCGTCACCACGAGTGGTGCGCGGCTTGGCCGCGGCTCGCATCACGGTTTGCCCCCTGCTATTAATTTGCATAGAGGCAAAATCTTGGCGCAAGCCGCGCCTCAAACCAAGCCCCTCCCACGCCGATACCATGCCCACCGCCCGCGCCATAAACCCGCGTCGGGAGACGCGAGTTTGCGGCGAGGTCCGACGAGGTTTTGGCCGCGAGAACCGCGGCAAAACCCGCGGCCAAAACCGCCGTGTGAACGGGGCCTAAAATATCTGCCATCAACGTCTATGGTGTAGCAATAAGAAGTTACACCATAGACACCTCTGCTATCTACTTGAAGGACTGATCCCACCATAGACTTTGATGGTGTAGCAGTAAGATATGCCATCAAAGTCTATGGTGGGATCAGTCCTTCAAGTAAATACTAATTCCCAGACCGCTTCTTTGGAGGAAATAATGATATCGAAAGGTGCAGATAAAAGACTTCACAGATGAAGCCAAAACAAACCTGGCTGCCATGTAACCGTCATCGATCTACTACCAACAAGAACTAAAAATAACCCACCCTCAAAAGTTCAACCCCTTTACATGCCCTTATATTGTGCGGTTTGCACTCACCTGTGCCGTCGTGGCTGTACACAAGACAGGTGATGTTTGCTTTTGCTTCACTTGTTACCTAGAAAAGAAAACACAATTACTGAGCATTTCCTGGCGCCGGCACATCTGCTTTACACGCTACATATATCTACATCACCGAGACCAGGATAGGTAATATCATTGCCAAGATGAAGGCAACGTGACCTGGAGATGTATACCGGGCCCTCACAAGAGGAGCCAGGACACCTAAAGGCATCTGCACAACACTGTACACGATATCTAAAGCAAAGAGGATGGATAGAAAGATATACAGATAGGAGAGAGAGATAGATAGGAGAGAGAGATAGATAGATAGAGATAGATAGATAGGAGAGAGAGAGATAGATAGGAGAGAGAGAGATAGATAGGAGAGAGAGAGATAGATAGGAGAGAGAGATAGATAGGAGAGAGATAGATATATAAATAATGGACATCGCCTTTAATTTACTGGGACCATAGTGGGTCTCTACAACAAGTGAAAAAGATGGTCGAAATTCACAGCACTGACTGGAGAGCCGCCCGGGCTCTTACTCTCCATTCTGCTCTATGGGAGTTCCCAGTACAGGGGAGCGCTGTGTTCTCCATTCTGTTCTATGGGAGTTCCCAGTACAGGGGAGCGCTGTGTTTTCCATTCTGTTCTATGGGAGTTCCCAGTGCAAGGGGAGCGCTGTGTTCTCCATTCTGTTCTATGGGGGTTCCCAGTACAGGGGAGCGCTGTGTTCTCCATTCTGTTCTATGGGAGTTCCCAGTATAGGGGAGCGCTGTGTTCTCCATTCTGCTCTATGGGAGTCCCCAGTACAGGGGAGCGCTGTGTTCTCCATTCTGTCCTATGGGAGATTCCAGTACAAGGAGTGCTGTGTGTTCTCCATTCTCCTCTATGGGAGTTCCCAGTACAGGGGAGCGCTGTGTTCTCCATTCTCATCTATGGCAGTTCCCAGTACAGGGGAGCGCTGTGTTATCCATTCTGTTCTATGGGAGTTCCCAGTACAGGGGAGCGCGGTGTTCTCCATTCTGTTCTATGGGAGTTCCCAGTGCAGGGGAGCGCTGTGTTCTCCATTCTGTTCTATGGGAGTTCCCAGTGCAGGGGAGCGCTGTGTTTTCCATTCTGTTCTATGGGAGTTCCCAGTGCAGGGGTGCGGAATGTCCGGCTCTGCTTGGAACTGCCACAGAACTGAAGGGAAAGACGTGCGCAGCATAGTCGGCGCTCCAGTATGCGCTATAACATTTGGGGGCCCGTTCCCTCTGGGACCTGCACCTATCAGATAATGTTGGCATAGCCCAGCAATACGCGGCCCCCCCCCCCCCCCCAAAAAAAAAAACACTTCATAAATTGCGGAAAAAGACGCAGTGTGTATCACGCCAAAAATAACTTATTACCTTTCTAATGCGAGAAACACTAGAGCCGAGGGTAGATAAGAATGATAGGATGTTCCCCCATCCCCCGCAGAGGAGAGGATTCAACTCAGGGTTATGGCCGCACAGGTCCTACTTTCATTTTACCTCAGAGAGGCCACAGTGTGGGGAGATACCAACTGTGCTAGAGGGGGAGATACCAACTGTGCTAGAGGAGGAGGAGGGGGAGATACCAACTGTGCTAGAGGGGGAGATACCAACTGTGCTAGAGGGGAGAGGGACGATACCAACTGTGTTAGAGGGGGATACCCCAACTGTGCTGGAGGGGGGAGACATTTTGGACACTGTTTTGGGTGTAGAATCTACACTAAAACAGCACCCAAAAAAAAATAAAATAAAAAAATCAGCGTCAAAATCAGTCATGTGAACAAACCCTTATGAAACCCTCTGCTTACATCTGGCCTACATTCAGGCGATTCACTGCTCCATAGAAAACAATGGGAGAAATCATTCACTCATTTGTAGATGGCAAGCTCTTGCGCGTAGGGTCTTCTTTCTTCTGTATCAGTGTTATTGCTCTGGACTTACATTATGTACCTGAACCCCTTGGCCTGTACAGCACCCTGGAAATAATGGCCCTCTAAAATAAATCAAGTGAATAACAGATCTCCCCAACGTTCAATACTGCAGATACAGGCTCCCTCTGCCCTGAAAGAGTGGGCTCTGACAGCAGTACAGGACATGTAGCACCGCACTGGACTGTAGAGAGGCGCTATAGACCGCCAATCACTCCATGACCTCACTAATTTCATGTAAGAGCAGTTACAGGACATTTTAGGGACCGCACTGTACTGTAGAGAGGCGCTATAGACCCGCCAATCACTCCATGTACCTTTACTAATACATGTAAGAGCAGTACAGGACATGTAGTACCGCACTTACTGTAGAAAGGGCGCTATAAGACCACCAATCACTGCATGTACCCTCACTAATACATGTAAGAGCAGTTACAGGACAAGTAGTACCCACTGTATTGTAGAAGGGGCGCTATAGACCACCATCACTGCATGCACCGCACTAATACATGTAAGAGCAGTACAGGATAGTAGACCGCACTGTACGTAGAAGCGCTATAGACCACCATCACTGCATGTACCTCACTAAACATGTAAGAGGAGTACAGGACATGTAGTATCGCACTGTACTGTAGAGAGGCGCTACTTAGACCACCAATCACTGCATGTACCTCACTAATACATAAAAGAACAGTACAGGACAGTAGTTTCGCACTGTACTTTTAGAGGGGGAAAAAACCCCAATCATGCATGACCTCACTAATACTTAAGAGCAGACGGGACATTAGTAGCACTGTACTGTAGAGAGGGCCCCAAAACCCCAATCACTGCACACCTCACTAATACTGTAAAGCAGACAGGACATGAGTACCCATGTACGTAAGGGGCCCTATCATTGATGCACCTCATAATCACCCCTCATATGGACGTTTAGGCTGGGCTCCTATATAGGACATTGGTGTCTGCGCGCTTTTTTAAACGGCACATAACATACGTGGGCCCTATTATAAAAACGTCTAGAAGAAACGCCCTTTGGGCCCCTTTTACCCAACCATTGAGCCCTAGCCCCCAAACCAGAGCCCACTTTCTTTTTTCCAGAGCACTATACGAAATAAAAGCTGGGCTTGATTGGGGTTGCATGGCTCAACGGTTGCAAAGGCAACAAGAAAAATCAGAGCCCAGTTTCATTTCATAAAAGGCTTTGGGCAAAATAAAAGCTAGCTTGTTTGGGGTTGCTATGGTCTCGGGTTGGTTGCAGGGGAACGTCTTACTGTAACCATTTTCATACATAACGCCAAATATACATATATATTACACACTAAAATTACAGATCAGGGGCAAGCTCAGCATAAAGGTCCCCCTTTAAAGGGGGTTGTCCCCTACAAGGATTGCTGTTTTTATGTTAAAAAGATTTTGCAAAAAAGGGGCAAAATTTGCTTTGTGGTCCCCCATTGGTTTTTTTATATACCCTTTTTGTTTCCCGATAGGGTCCCAGGTGCTATAGTACAACCTGTTATCTTCCCGATAGGGTGCCACATGGTTGCTATAAAGTACAGACATGTTTTATCTTTCCTATAGGCTGCCAGCACTGTTTCTATGTACAGCCTGTTCCATCTTTCCTGATAGGGTGCCAGCATGTGCTAAGCTACAGACCCCGTAGAACCAGTAAAATACCCCCGAATTAAAATGAAATCAAAAAAAAACAGACAATTAATTTTGGACAACCCCTTTAAGTGTTTAAGGGGTGTTCTCATTTCCCGCTAAGGCCAGGTTCACACGCCATATCACGCACAATATGCGTTCATGGAGCTGCTATAATAACGTGCTTGCAAGCCTGTAATTTTTACAGCCCAAGACACATCTGGCCTCCTAACCCCAGTTCTGGGCCTCATACTTTTTTAGACTCGCCTAAAAGTTTTATCTTTAAAAAACGTGCCCGGGGATTGACGAATTTTACACCGATGTCTATGACAACTGTGCTGTAAATTGGCTGTATTTCGGGGACACCCCCTAATAGGTCAGGTCACAGTTAGTTACAAGTCGGTCTCAGTGAATGGGAGATGCTTATGCTTGCGCAGTGCTTCCCCCATTCATTCTTGTGGGACTTCTGAACTCCTATATACATTAGCAGGGGGAGAGCTGCGCAAGCGCGGCCATCTCCCAATTTTCTGAGGCCGGCTCGTAGTTCGCCACAAGCCAACCGGTTAATAGAATATAGCTTTGTGGAAACACCCCATGTGTAATACCATCACCGACACGTCGGCCGTACTGATATCATATATAACGGCGCCCACGCGGCACTCACCAAGTGATGGGGACAGAACTTCTTCAGGACGCCATTATTTTCATTCTCGTTAATTTTCCGCTGGTCGTAGATCCTACGAGAGAGATAAGACCAGAGTGAGACAATCGTCACCCAGCTTGTCCATTAGCAGACAAGACCCAGAACTAGGTTATCAACACTGGACCATCAACACTCACCGGACAAACTGGTCTCGCCCCCCCACGGCAAACTGGTGAGTGTTGGCGGGATTGACGTAAATGGTGTATAAGCCGATCTTCTTGTCCTTCTCCTTGGTGACCATGAGTCGCCTTTATGGGGGAAACGGCGGGTGAGGAAGAGAAACGCACAAGCGGCAGCAAGGACGCAACAACAGATCTGTACTCACGAGGCCGGCCGATCCTGCCGCAGGTCAATGGTGAAGACCACGGCGTCCTCACCGGCCGACAGGAAAGTGCATGGAGAGTCCGGCTCCAGTGCGAGCTGTGGAGAGCAAATCATAAGTCACACCCCCCCCGTGCAAAGCCAAACCTATGACACTGCTCATCCTGAGCTGCCTGCTTCATGAACACAATGTCATCATCAATGGCCAAGTTATGATGCACTATATAAACACAACCATGGTGGACAATCGTAGTTGTCATAGGCTTCTTATAGGGTTTCATGAGATTTCCAGGTTTCGGTTTCTTTTAACTTTTTCTCCACTCCTAAACACTGAGCTGATCAGCGAACAAGTAAACTGCAGGTAAAACAAGGGGGTGGACGGGAGTACCACAAGACCATAATGAACAGGGGGGGTTTTTAAACTACCAGGATCAAAGACACTGCCACCAAGTCATTAGGGCGATGTCCTACTTTGAGAGTGTTAAAGCATAAGAAGCAAAAGATCACCCAAGTCATTACATAAAACCCTCAAGCATCATGTACCCACCTTGTGTGAAGCCCCTTTGTGCTGTGCCACCCGCTTTGTGTTTTTGCAGCACTGGGTGGCTGGGGAGTTCTCCCACGCTACCCGCCCCTCCCCGGGGGCCATTGCCTTTTGGAGTCTCCACTTTGAAGAAAAATTTTTCCCAGAAAAAAAAAAACAAATATACATTATATATATTAAAAAAAAGATTCCCCTACTCATGTGGTGACCGCCTCCCCATATCCCCATAGACCTAATATAATACTTATAAACTGCCCCTATGTACAAGAAAAATAACTACTATAATACTGCCCCAAAGTACAAAGAATAACTTAAATACTGCCCCTATGTCAAGAATATATCTACTATAATACTGCCCCCCTTGTACAAAAAAATATTACTTTTAAAACTGCCCTAGTACAAGAATATAACTCTATAATATGCCCCCCAGTCAAGAATATAATTCTATAAACTGCTCCCATGTACAAGTATATCTACTTTAAAACTGCTCCTATGACAAGAATAAAAACTGCATAATACTGCCCCCCATGTACAAGAAATAAACGCATAATCTGTCCCCCATGTAAAGAAATAAAAACTACTTTTTAATGCCCCCTATTACAAGAATATAACTCTATAATACTGCCCCCTTTTAAAAAATATAACCTATAATACTGCCCCTTTGTACAAAATATAACTACTATAATACTGCCCCCTATGACAAAATAAACTACTATAATACTGCCCCAAAAAGGTAAAGGGGAAAATATAACTCTAAATACTGCCCCCTTGTACAAGAATATAACACATATTACTGCCCCAAAGGTACAAGAATATAACCCTAAAATACTGCCCCTATGTACAAGAATATAACTACTATAAACTGCCCCTTTACGAATTACTACTAAATACTGCCCCATGTACAAGAATAACTATATAATACTCCCTTTTTACAAAAAATTTTAAATTATAATACTGCCCCCCTTTTACAAGAAAATAATCTTAATACTGCCCCTTGTACAAGAATATAACACTATAAACTGCCCCCCATTACAAGAATAAACTATATAAAATGCCCCCTTTTACAAGAATATAATCTATAATATGCCCCCCATGTACAAAAATATAAATCTATAATACTGCCCATTACAAGAATATAACTACTATATTACTGCCCCTAGTACAAGAAAATAACACCATAATACTGCCCTATTTTTAAAAATAACTATATAATACGCCCCTATGTACAAGAATTACTACATAATACTGCCCTTGTACAAGAATATAACTACTATAATACTGCCTCCTATGTGTACTTAACCGCTTTAAGTACCTGAAACACGTTGCTTTTGTGGCCACTCTCAAACTCCAACATGGGCTTCTTCTTCACCCAGTCCCACACCACCACTTTGAGGTCATCGCTGCCACTGGCCAACCAGGTCCCCCTCTGGTTGAAGTGCAGGGTGTTGACGCAGCCGAGGTGGCCATCCAGGCCGTGCAGTAGTCGGAACCTTTGTACGAAGCCTCTTGCGCCACAAGCATCATAGATGAAGCGGGTGCTGCTTCCTATCTCCCTCTGCCTCAGGGCGCGGATCGCCCTCCAGCGCGGTCGGGGAAGGGGTGTTTTTTCGGAGATCACCCAGTCTTCTAAGGCCTTTTCATCATCCGAGGAGTCCTGCTCATGGTTGGCCCGCTTGCGTTGGCCTCTCTCCGCAGTCGATCCTCCTCTTCGTCCTCCTCGTCTTCCTCTTCGTCGTCCTCCGAGTGGGAGCGGTCGTTTCCCCGGTTCTCGTCGTTGATGGAGTAGTGACCGGTATCGTCCATACTGTCCGAGTCCTTATCCTCCCCAGAACTCTCTGAGCAGCTGTCTCTACTTTCGGCGCGGTTGGTGCCGGTCTCGTCACCGGTGAGACTCAAACTCATGTCTGATGCCTCCACCTCAATCCCAGAGGAGTTCTCCCGTCCTTCATCTGCCCCCGACATGTCTTCAGGGCTACTTGAGAAGCTACCTGTGAAGTCAGGGAAGAAGTTAGACATATCCAAGACCTCCCTTTAGACCTCCCCCTTATAAGTTGTATATGGGGCCTCTTCCGCTTTGGAGAACACTCCAGAACTTTCTTTAAGAGTGCCCCTCTCAACGAAAAACTTCAGACTGTCCTACCACATAGCTCTGACCTAAGAAGGAAAGCTACGTAATAATAACATTTAGGTGGAGTTCCCCTTTATACTGGGCCCATGTGACCAGCAGAAGGCTCTGTCCGATGAGCAGCATACGAAGGGAGACTCCAGAGAAAATGGGATTTCCCAAGTGGAGATTTTGGCTGGGGCCTCCCTCAGACGTTGGTGGACGTGCGGCAGACAATGGACTCACCATTTGTTATATCCGTTTTTCCGTCGGCCATTTCTCCACTGAAGGACATGGCGACTCCCCGGCCTAAAGAACGTAGAGCGGAGCCCTGAGGAGAGAGAAACAGCAAAATGAGAACTCCGCTGCCACGATGCCAAGCTCTACCCAAAATCTATCATCAGGGAGGTGAAAGCATGAGGAGCCGCGGCACCAGCCACATGGAAAAGGGGGAGAAGCCAGATGAAACACAGCGAGGAGGAAGAAGAGGGGGACCGACACCGACGCCGCCGCGGGGAGGAGGAGACGGGGGCCCCCCTACCAGACGCCGCCGAGGGGAGGAGGAGACGGGGGGGCCCCCTACCAGACGCCGCCGAGGGGAGGAGGAGGACGGGGGGGCCCCCAACCAGACGCCGCCGAGGGGAGGAGGAGACGGGGGGGGGCCCCCTACCAGACGCCGCCGAGGGGAGGCGGAGACGGGGGGACCCCTACCAGACGCCGCCGAGGGGAGGCGGAGACGGGGGGGCCCCTACCAGCCCGCCCCCGGGAGGGGGGGGAGGAGACGGGGGGGGGGCCCCCTCCCAAAAACGCCCAGGGGAGGGGGGAAAAGGGGACGGGGGGGGGCCCCCCCTACCAAAACGCCGCCGAGGGGGAGGAGGAAAAGGGGGGGCCCCCCTACCGGGAAACCCCCCGAGGGGAGGGGAGAGGGGGGGCCCCCCTACCCAACGCCCCCGAGGGGAGGAGGGGGGGGGGGCCCCCCTCCCAGACGCCCCCCAAAGGGAGGAAGAGAGGGGGGCCCCCAAACCAACGCCGGCCGCCCCGAGGGAGGAGGAAAAGGGGGGGCCCCCTCCCCGGGACGCCCACCCCGGGGAGGAGGAAGGGGGGGGCCCCCCTACCAGACGCCGCCGAGGGGAGGAGGAGACGGGGGGGGGCCCCCAAAAAAACCCGCCCGAGGGAGGAGGAGACGGGGGGGGGCCCCCCCCAAAACGCCGGGGGGGGAGGGGGGAGACGGGGGGCCCCCTCCCAAGACGCCCCCGAGGGGAGGGGGGGAAACGGGGGGGGGGGGGGCCCCCTCCCAAATACTCCCCGGGGAGGAGGGGAGGGGGGGGGCCCCCTTTTTACCAGACCCCCCGAGGGGAGGGGGGGGGGGCCCCACGACGGGGCCGAGGGGAAAGGGGGGGGGGGGCCCCACCGACGCCGCCGAAAAGGGAAGGGGGGGGGGCCCCCCACACGCCCCCCGAGGGGAAAGGGGGGGGGGCCCCCTACCACACGCCGCCGAGGGAAGGGGGGGGAAGGACGGGCCCCCTAAACACGCCCGCCGAGAGGGAAGGGGGGGGGGACGCGACGCCCCCCGAAGGGGGGAAAAAGGGGGGGGGGGACAGGAGAGGGGAGGGGGGGGGGGAAAGGGGGGGGGGGGACCTCTGCACTGTATGGGAGGGGGGGGGGGGAGAAAGGGGCCTTTTTTACATTCGGGGTTGGGAGGAAAATAGGGGGGCCCTGAAACGTTGGGGGGGAAATGAAGAGGGCTGCAGCATACAGTCAGAGGGGGCTGGGAAGACGAGGGGCCCGGACTCTTGGGGGGGGGGTGGGGGGGGAAGGGGGACTTTGGGGGGGGGAGGCCCCGGACTCCGTGGCTGGGGGGGGGCCGGGGTTTCCGGGGGGAGGTGAAATTGGGGGGGGTTTTTTGCTGGGTCCCCCGGGAACCTCTCTCCCCGGATTTGGGGGCGCTGTTGATCCCCCCGGGGTCCCGTGAGGTGGAGGGGCCTCTAGGAGCTGCGCTCGGTAAGCACGGCCGTTGTGGGCAGCTGGGGGCCGCGGCCATTCCCCCGGGTACCCCGGGGGTTCGGGCCCTTTCCCCGGGGGAGGAGGCCAGAGGGGGGGTGAGGAGGACATCCGCGGGCTTCACAAAGGCCGCACGGGCGCAAGTCCGGGCCCCCGGAGGGAAAGAAAATCCGGCGCGTTATTCCGGGCCCCGAGGGCAGCGGGGGGAAGCTCAGCCCCCTCCGTCAGCTGCAGCCATGTCCTGCCCGGCTCCTCCCCCGACTGACGGGCAAAGCTGCGCGACACCGGCCGCCATGTCCCCGAGCCGGATTTTTATCCCAGAAGCGGGCGCGGACCTCCCCCGGGAAACATAGAGCCCTCCCCCAAAAACTTTAGACCCCCCCCACACCCGGATCATAGAGCCCTCACCCGGAACATAGAGCCCCTCACCCCGGAAATAGGGACCCTTTACCCCGGAAAAATAGACCCCCTCACCCTTTCATAGACCCCCCCCCCAAAACAAAACCCCCTCCCCCCGAACATATCCCCCCTCACCCGGAACATAGAGCCCTCACCCAAACCCCCCTCACCCGACATAGGCCCCCCACCCGATTTTAACCCTACCCGGATCTAGAGCCCTCATGGATAAACCCCCCCTCACCCGGATCAAAAACCCCACCCCCAAAACCCTTTTAACCCCAAATAAGCCCTTCACCCAAAAACAAAACCCCCCTCACCCAAAATGGGGCCCCCCCCCCTTAAAACCCCCCCCTCCCCCAAAACTAAGCCCCTCACCCACAAACCCCCCTCCCCCGTCATAGAATAGCCCTCACCCGGATCTAACCCCCCCCAAAACCCCTCCCCCGTTTCAAAACCCCCCCCCCTAAACCCGGGAAACATAAGCCCCCCCCCCAAACAAACCCCCCAAACCCCAACAAAACCCCCCGGGGGATCAAAGCCCCCTCACCGAAAACACCCCCTCACCCGGATCATACACCCCCTCACCCGGATCATAGACCCCACACCCCGGACAAAAACCCCCCACCCCGGGAAACATAACCCCCCTCACCCGGATCTAACCCCTCCCCCCCCCCACCGGAATAGACCCCTCACCCGATCAAAACCCCCTCCCCCGGGAACATAAGCCCCCACCCAACTGGGGCCCTCCCCCGGACAAAGGAGATCCCCTTCACCGGACATACCCCCCCACCCAAAATCATAGACCCTCACCCGGATCAAAGGGGCCCCCCCTCCCCCGGATCATAACCCCTCACCGTCAAACCCCCTCCCCGGATCACAGGCCCCCTCCAAAACTCCCCGGATCAAAAGGCCCTCCCCGTCATGGCCCCCCCACCCGGATCATAGAGCCCCCTCACCCGGATCATAGAGCCCCTCACCCGGATCATAGACCCCTCACCCGGATCATAGAGCCCCTCACCCGGATCATAGAGCCCCCTCACCCGGGCTAAAACCCCCAAACCCCCGGCCTAACCCCCAAAACCGGACCCAAGCCCTCACCTTTGTCATAGACCCTCACCCGGACATAAGCCCCCACCACCGGACATAAACCCTCACCCAGATTATGTACACATAACCCAATGTACCGACACCTCACCTAAATCAAAAAGAAGGGGATAATAAACACATATTCCAAGTGCAACCCTTCCCAATTATATACACAGAACCACTTTTACAACACAAACCCCGATTTTAAAGTTAAAACTTTAAAAAGTTATAGCACGCCCCCAGAATACACTCCTCAGCATGATTATATACACCTCACCTGGATTTTATTCCCCTAACCCACAGTATATACACCTAAAAGAATATAAAACCCAAATTCTGCACACTTCAATATCGTAGCAGCCTGAAAAAACCCTACGGACAATACCCCTAAATTGGGGCCACATTATGAAAACTGTTTTGGTTAAGACTTATTTGTTGTTAGCAACCAATAAACCCCCTAGTCCCCAATCAGACCCCATACAAAAATCAGCCTCTAGTAACCAAACCCTACCCAAACCAATCAGCATTCCCCTAAAATTTCATCTAGGGCTTGGAAAGAATGAAACGGGCACTCTATTGTTCTATGAGTCGATTGTTGCTATGGGCAAAGAGAACGTTTAGACCAAAACAGTTTTATACATGTCCCCCCTTTTTTTATTTACTGAGTTTTTACGCTCAAAAAAGTAGTACCCCTAGCTGGGTTATATACACCCTAACCGAGTATATCCGCGGGATAATACACCTCTCCGGATTTATAACACCTCAACCAGAATATATACACCTAGCTGGGATTATATACACCTCAACCACAGTATATACACCTAGGTGGGGTAATATACACCTCAACCAGAATATATACACCTAGCTGGGATTATATACTCCTCAACCAGAGTATATCAAAGTATATACACCTCAACCAGAGTATATACACCTAGCTGGGATTATATACACCTCAACCAGAGTATATCAAAGTATATACACCTCAACCAGAGTATATACACCTAGCTGGGGTTATATACACCTCTCCTGGATTATATACACCTCAACCAGAATATATACACCTAGCTGGGATTATATACACCTCAACCAGCGTATATACACCTGAGACCGTATACACCTTTCCTGGATTATATAGACCTCAACCAGAGTATGTACACCTAGCTAGAATTATATACGCCTTAACCAGAGTATAAACACCTAGCTGGGATTATATTGACCTCAACCAGAGTATGTACACCTAGCTGGGATTATATACACCTTTCCTGGATTATATACACCTCAACCAGAGTATATACACCTAGCCGGGATTATATAGACCTCTCCTGGATTATAAACCCTAAACCAGATTTAAATACACCTGGGCTGGATTATATACCCCTCTCCGGATAATACACGGCACAAAAGGGGATCCTATAAACTACTTGGAGGACTTTTACCATTTGGGGGGTATTATTACCATTCAGGGCCTTATGGCAGTGGGGTTTGGAGAACCTCCATCCTCTGTCATTATTCTCACTTGGCTTCTTCTATACATGTTTGTATAAGGGGCCTTAAAGGGGTTGTCTCACTACAAAGGGCAGCTTGCTTTTTTTTGTTAAGATCTTGCAAAACAAGTCCCTTTGCAATATGGTCCATTAACAGTGTCCTACCTATTCCTAGATATCCCTTCTTGTATGGGCTGCATCAGCTCCTGAGGTTGCTATAGCTACATACCTGTTCAGTCTCTCCTGATAGGCTGCCAGTGCTGGTTGCTATAGCTACAGACCTGTTCGATCTCTGCTGATAGGCTGCTAGCACTGGTTGCTATAGCTACAGACCTGGCCTCTACTGCAGCCTAGTAGAAGACAGTAAACACGCCCCTGAATTCAAAATGAAACCAAAAAACAGGACTGAGGTGAGATGAATGAATGTAGTGAGACAACCCCTTTAAGTTTCTAGCACTAAGGTTCTCGGAGGTGGCAGGTAAGATCCTATGGGCCGGGCTCTAGCCGTGGGGCCTCCAGTGTGTCTACAGTCAATCTCTGTGTACATAGCTGTCTAATCTTTTATCTCTAGAGCAAGTTTCCAGCACAAAGCTCGGCCTTTGCCCTGATCCAGGAGATTGCGCGCTCTGGGCTCGGCTGTAGACCAGCAGATGATGTGACCGGGCGGCGAGGCCTCGGGGGTTTACCAGGTATAAACAGCTTGTGCCATCATCACGTGAGCGTATTATCCTGTTTACCATCGTTTGGGGAGTAGAAATGTGAATACCAGAATATTCATCAATGGATTTATGCTGTCACTGTCCCACTAACCCCTAAAAACGCAGTTCTTGCCTCAAAGATGCTCGGTTGAGGGCATTTGTATCATTTTTGGCTATCACATACATCCAGCAAACGTCTGCACACACATAGATATACCGTACGATGCACACACATATATACAGACCTATACAGTGGGGTCTCAAGAATATTAATTGGTTCTGGGATGAACATTGTATGATGAAAACCGGTCATTGGTTCCAAAGCCCCAATGTAATGCAAAATGAAAATTAAAGGGGTATTCCTGTTTCATTGATTGGCTTTAAACATGTAGGCAAAGGTAAATAAAGACTATTACCAAATACATTGCTGTTCTGATTTTGCTACTCTTCCACGTTAGAACAGTTCTTATCTCCTGCTTGTGGACACAAGCTTCCCTAGGTTCCATCACATCTCTGTGGATGGTGACGTCACTTCCGGCTGTGTCTTATCAGAAGCTTTTTTTTTGTTTGTTGCTGATAAACTTTAACCCTTTAAAGCTCTGTAGGCTTCTGTCCTGCTGTTTAGACCCACTCCTTCACCGATGTCCTTTCAACAAGCTCATCTGGGAATAGCAGAGCTGAAATGTCACTCACTGCTGGAGAAATGGGGGCCACACGTGGTGCCCAAAGGAGCCACTCATCCTGGTACATGTAAGAGCAATGGAGGACATGTAGTACCGCACTATAGAGAGGAGCTATAGACCACCAATCACTGCATGCACCTCACTGATACATGTAAGAGCAGTACCACACTATACTGTAGAGAGGCGCTATATATCGCCAATCACTGCATGCACCTCAGTAATACATGTAAGAGCAGTACAGGACATATAGCACCGCACTGTACTGTAGAGAGGTGCTATAGACCACCAATCATTGCATGCACCTCACCAATACTGTAGAGAGGTGCTATAGACCTCCAATCACTGCATGCACCTCCTAATAATGTAAGAGCAGTACAGGAATGTAGTTTACCGCACTGTACTGTACGAGAGAGGCGCTATAGAGCACCAATCACTGTATGCACCTCACAATACATGTAAGAGGCATACAGGATATGTAGTACCACACTGTACTGTAGAGAGGTGCTATAGACCACCAATCACTGCATGCACCTCACCAAGACAGAGAAGAGCAGTACAGGACATGTAGTACCACACTGTACTGTAGAGAGGCGCTATAGACCACCAATCACTGCATGCGCCTCACTAATACATGTAAGAGCAGTACAGAACATATAGTACCGCACTGTACTGTAGATACAGAGGTTTACCAGTAAAATGTTCCTGATAATTGGTTGGATCTTCCATCTCCCGCAGCTCAGCAGTGTCTGGGACATTGTATGGGGAGTGCGGTTTCAAGATACAATGTCCCGGGACAGAGCATTGTATAGGGAAGTATTGTAGCCTGAGGGAGCCCTGTATATATACAGAGCTCAATTTCATATACTCTGGAAAGATCAATTTTGAGCTCTGATTGGTTGATATGGGCAACAAAGACCACCAGTCTAATCCTTATAGTGCCCCCACCAGTCTTAGTACATAGGATTTCCAAAAGGAGGGCAAATAAAAAGTTTATTTCCACTTTTTTATACAAACCCCCGATATGGTGAGTGCCCCTGAAACCCCAGTAGTGTCAGCAGGTAAAACACAGTTTTTTAACCCATGTATCGGGCCCAATACAGACGGAAATTACATGCGGGCCCCAAGTTTGGTGACATTTCTCCGTTAAAAAAGGGCAAGGACATCTGCCCCCCAATATTACTTTGTCCCCCTTGGAGGGGGGGCCCAACTTTAAGACCCCCCTCGGCCCCGGGGATCTAAAAGGGTCCCCACATTTTTTAAATATACAGAGAAAGTCCAAAAATTCGTACAGGCAGCGTCGTTGTTGCTACATGCAGGGGGGTTTCCCCGGCCCCCCTTTCCGGCAGAATCTTAGAACAGAAAGGAAAACAAAAGGGGAGTTTGCCCCCAAAAACCTCACCAGTGCTCGCTGTGTCAGAGGTTTGCACTTTAGTCCACCAACACCATTTCCAAGGGGCCAAAAATGGGGGGGGCCCCCCGGGACCCCCGGGAAAATGCCACATTGTCCATGGAAGGGGCCCAGGTCCCCAATAACAACACTGCTCCCCCCTTGGGCATTTTTCCGGGAAATTTTGGTTTTCCATGCCCCCGGGAATCAATGTTAAAAAAGGGGGGGAGGGGGGGGGGGCTGAAAAATAAAAACAAGAAATCAAACAAACTTCAAGAGAGCATTTTTTCCCCCGGGTTCACACCCAAAAGCTGCACTCACAATTCGTTTCTTTTTTATTTTCCCAAAACCGGGACCCAATGCTTTTTGGGGAAACCTCAAAGGGGGCAGAAAGTTTAAAAGAAACCTAGCTGTACGGGTTGAAAATTTTTACGAAAAAAGGTTTTTTGGGAAATCCCCAAGCCAAACCCCATTTGGCCCCCCAAATTTCCCCAAAAACCTTTTTGACCCCCCTCCTTTACATGGGCCGCATTTTTAAAATTTTAAAATTTACCGGGTAGTAAAAGGGTAACCCGGGCGTTTACCCAATTTATGATACAATAATCAAGCTATTTAGGAAACAGCCACGGAAGAAAAAAGGGGTAACAATTTTTTTTGATCTTTTTAAAACACTTTTGGTGGGGGAGTTTTGAAAAAAAAAAAGCGTTTTGTAACCCAAAACCACCCTGAAACCAAACAATTGGGAAAATGAAAGAAGAGAGGGGGTGACCCAGTTTTTTGGCAAAACCTGCTTAAATCGGTTTCCGACCCCAAAGGTTTCAGGCAAAATTTAAAACCCAAAGGGTTTCCCCCAAATTTACAAACAAAATAAAAAAATTTAAACATTTTGATTTTTGGGAGCAAAACAAAACAATGCATTTTAAACAGGAAAAAATCTGCAGCCCAAAAGCAGATGCTAAATACTTCTTAAAATTTAAAATTTAAAGGGAATAAATTTAAAAGTACCCTTTGAAAGTTAAAAATTCCAAAAACAATTTTAAAACCATTGAATTTTGGGTTTAAAATTTAAAAATTTATAAAAATTGGAAAACAAATTTTAAACACAAAAAATTTTAAATATGCAAAACCCCAAAACCGGGCAGGAACATTTGTAAAGGTCTCTGAATTGGTTTCGGGAAAAAATTATATCGCCCCAAACAAAATCCTTCTTTTTGACCCTTTCAAAACCTGACCAAATTATTTCCGGGCTAAGAACGGCCTCCAACACTAACAGGGGTTTGGGGGCAAAGGGGTTGACCCCCGGGGCAACTTTTCCTCTCAAAATTTCCCAGGGTAAAAGGAATTCCCCTCACCAAAGTAAATTTTTTGTTGAAGGGTTAACTTTTCTACTTCTTTGAAAAAAAATTTTGGGAAAATTTTTCCCCGGGGAAAACTTTCCCCCCCTGGGAAACCCCTTTCCCCTGCTCCATGTAAATCAATTACACCCTCTTGATGGGGCCCAAAAGATTGGACATAAGCCCTGGCCCGACCCAACCCTCTTCCCTTTTTTTGCATCAAACTAACGGGACCAAAAAATTTTAAATATATTTTGAGCGGGTCCCTTTTATGATACTTCCAACCCCTTTAAAAATAGAACCCGACTCCGAACCCGGTTAAATAATGAAATTTTTGGTGTTGACTAGAGAATAATAGGCAATCGGGCCTTTGGTTTAACGGGTGGTTTTAGGGCCTTTTCTACACGGGCACGGAAAAAGGGAGGGAAATTTTTTTAAGGGGATTCAGTTTTAAAAAAACCCAAAAAAATCTGACTTTTACAGCGCTCATAAAAGACTTCAATAGAAAATCGAGATGCGGTCTACCACTGGGATTTTTTTATGCCGAATCTAGAACATGTTCTAAAATCCCTGTTTTACACGGATTCTTGTACTTTTTTATGCATTGGACCAGCCAAAATCCGAAAACTAACCGCGGTTTTAGGCGCAAACCCGACGGCATTTTAACATTGCTGTGTAGACATAGCCTAAGAATTGGCAATGCTGCTCTGCAGTATAAGAAGCGGGTAGAATTAAGAGTATATTGAAAGTGCAGCTTTGGAGGTGACTAGAGTAAAAGCCATAAGGCAAATCAGGACCAGTACAGGTAAACACATTATAGAAGATGTCCTAATCTCTTTCACCAGGCAGAAGAAAGCAGTACTCAGGGGGGGGAAATTTGGGGAAAGGGTTCCAGAGAAACCCCCATTCATTTTCCCCAGCTCTGGCGACTACAGTCATGCAGGTTGGTCCTGGCAACCTGTTTTTTCACCTGTAATCGGAGTCATGAAGCCCCAACTAGTCAGAGAGCAGACGTCTCTGTTTCAGCGCCATGGCACCCACATAGAAAGGGGGGGAAGCAGAACTTAAAAGGGGAATGACTCCAATTTATATCCGGGTGTTGTCAGTATCCATCTACATAGCATTAGGGTGGAGGAAAATGAGCAAAATTTTGAAATTAACATTTCAATGCAATTTTCTACCAAAAACCCTCTTTTTTTCCCCAAATTTTTAAGCGGTGGGCCCCCCAGGTTTTTTTGGGGGCTATAATATCTAGTTATTTTTTCAATGAAATCGCTACTGCCAAAACTTTTTATGCAGCTTTGAATGTGACTGGAGTAGAGCACATGGTGTTACCCAGGATCAGTTCACAGTTAGGCAACTCAAACTTATATGGATAATATTGCAAATTGGTGTCAGAGCTGAACCCTTCACTGTAACAAAAATTACTGACCCCAGCCATTCCTTTGGGTTTCCCACTCCTGAAGCTGAAAAATAATAATCAATGAGTGTTCAGTACCTTCCCCAGAAAAGAGCATTGCCCTGTGCCTCAGGGGTTGCCCCTCTTTGTCCCCTGCCGGGGGTACTCTCTCTCCCCCCCCCGTCTCGCACCTACCAGTGGATCAGGGGGATGCCCGGTTGCCGCCCCGACCGTGCCATGCTTTTGTCCTTTTACCCAAAGTTTCCTCCCGCTCTTTCTTATGCCTAAATACTATAGAAAAAAACCTGGGGAGACACCTGCTGCATAAGCTCCATGATGGCTTCAAATCTGGCCGCCTCATCCCCCGACTGCTCAGTCTCAAAGTGCTGGCAAATCCGGGCCATCAGATTATGCTGCTCCTGGTACTTGTGGTACTCCTCGGGAGGCAGGGTGTCCCGATGTGTCTGTAGCCATTCAGGGAACTGAGTGACAGGAGAAGGAAGCAGGAAAACTTTACTGACCCGCGCCTCATGCACCATCACGATACTTCTGGGAAAGCTGGGTGGCAACAAATATGGCCGCCACTGCAGCTCATGCGGGGGTAGTTATCCAGCTTTCCCAGGCTCCCACATCCTCACACAATCATGGAGATACTCGATAAGCTGGGTGACAACCCTTGTGGGAGCTGTGACACCGGCCATATTGGCTGCCACCCAGCTTTCCCAGGAACAGACTTACAGACCTTGTCGGTGATCTCCTTGAGCGAGGGGTAGAGGACTTCCTTAGAGAGCAGGTTCTGCATGATGTTCTGCATGAAGGGGAGGATGTTCCCTTCGCCCTCCACGTCATCCATGTTGAGGCCCTCCATGGCGCGGGTCAGCTCCTCCTCTGATAGGCTGGAGTTCTGCAAGGAAAAGCTGTGTGAACGCATTATCATGGCACCTTTGACGCACAACCCCCCCACTGGCATACTGGGGCATTAGTGGGCACCATAACCCCCCATCCCTATATGTGACCTGGGTATAAGGACACAGGATAACACTGAAGGGGCACAGAGATTGGTATGGACAAGGCCAAAGCAAGATGGCAGCCACTTCCAAGATCGGGAACGGTTCCTTTTAAGAACGGAAATGCACTCCTGCTTTTTACCAAAATCAGCAGCACTCCTGTCTATGTCTTCAGCGCTACTGAAGTAAATGGGGCTAAGCTGCAATACCAAACACAACCTGTGGAGGAGAGTGGCACTGTTTTTGCAAAAAAGCAGCCATGTGCATTCAATCCTGTACAGCCCCTTTAAGGAATATCTTTCACCTCTTACCTGCAGGTCGTTCGCATTCTTGGCCAGTCCGGTGAGCGTCTCCTTTAAGCAGGACGTGAATTCTTGCTGAGAGTTTTCATCGCTTCCTGTCGGCAAAAGCAAAGTAACCATATAGATCGCTGCAGATGCAGGAGCCTGGAAAAGCTGGGTGACAACACTGGGGGGCGCTCTAATGGAAGCCATCCAGCTTTTCTCAGGCTGGATAGGCACTCCAAGTATGGGAGGTTAAAACGTAAGGTTCCCCTGCTACGTCCTCCCCCCCCCTTATTATTCAGAGTCTCTTGCATTTGAAAAGATCCCTCCTGATTAAAGGGTATTATGATCTCATTGATTAGACAAAGACAACAAACATTCGTACCAAATACATTGCTGTTCTGATTTTGTTTCATTTCAGAGATATAGCAGGTTATCTCTCCTGCTTCCTTATAAATAGTTTCCTAGGTTACTGATCACCTCGAGTCACCTAGAGCTGATAAACATAGCTGCTAGAGCACAGAGATGGCTGGCAACCTAGAAAACCATCAGTAAACAATCAAGATAGACAACCTGCTGTATCTATGAAATAAAGCTAGATCAGAACAGAAATGTATTTGGTAAGAACGTTTGATCCGTTTTTAACATGTAGGCAAAGGTAAATACACATTCTTGCCAAATACATTTCTGTTCTGATTTTGCTCTTTATTTAGAAAAGATACAGCAGGTTATCTATCCGGCTTTTTTTAACAGATGGTTTCCTAGGTTATGGACCAGCTCTGTGCTCTAGCAGCTGTGTCCCATCAGCAGGAGGAGGCTCTGTGGGTAGAGCACAGAGGTAGCCCATAACCTAGGAACAAATCTGTAAACAAGCAGGATAGATAACCTGCTGAATCTTTTTTGTTCTTTTAAAGGAAAATAAGAACAGAAATGTATTTGGTGAGAGCATTATTTACTTTTACCTAATTCAATGAGATGGGAATATCCTTTTAAGGCGACAGGTGTCAATTAGGAGGGCCTAGGTTATCAGTTTCACTGTAGAGTACCTTTAGTCTAATAATCCAGCATGTATGATCATCAGTCCTTTAGCAGATCCTAATCTCCAAAAATTACTTGATAATCCGGCACTTGATCACAGTGATGCCGCCAATGCCAAGATATGTTTATAGCAGGAATCCAACTGTTCAGGATCTGATAGTCCCAGATTATGAGAATTCCTCAGTAATTCCTATAGCGGAGGGAGCTATAGCCAGAAACCTCTAGCACCACTCACCTATGGGGAGGGGTCTATTTGGCAAGTTGGCAGCACCCTATGTATTAGAGAGGGCTTGTGCCCGTTCCTGATATATCTGTTTTAGTAAATCATTGTGTGCCCCGTAAAAATAACTATCCTGTCCTGAAAATGCATTACAAATCTGCCATCTGGGTGTTACCAATCAGAAGTATGTCCAGTCAGTGTGTGCTGGGACATCCCCCCCAATTGGTAACACCCATCTGACAGATTCAGTCATACATTTCCAGGATGTGATTTTAGGGAATACTTATAATACTGTTTTCTTATATCTCTGGGTTGTGCTGTTCCTCTGTTATTCCTCCTAGAAATGTTTTACTGAATCGGTCAGATGGGTGTTAACAATTGAAGGTGTGTCCCTAACTGGTAACGCCCATCTGACCGATTCAGTAAAACATTTCTAGGAGGAATAACAGAGGAACAGCACAACACAGATAAGATGCTATAGAATTGTGATTTTTGGGAATACAAGTTGCACTGTTCCTCTTTTATTCCTTCTGGAAATGTTTTACTTAATCTGTCAGGTGGGTGTTGCCAATTGAGGGGTGTGTCCCCTCAATCTGCACAGTCTGACATTGTCCAGTCTGACACCCCCAACTGGTAACACCCATCTGACAGATTCAATAATACATTTCCAGGAGGAATAACAGAGGAACAGCACAGAGATAGAAGAGAAGAGGCTCCAGGATTGTAGGAGGAATAACAGAGGAACAGCACAGAGATAGAATAGAAGAGGCTCCAGAATTGTAGGAGGAATAACAGAGGAACAACACAACACTGAGATAGAAGAGAAGAGACGTGCTCCAAATAATTAGGAGGATTCTATAGGAACGGCGCAACCACTAGAAAATGTTAGAATCGTCAGATGGCCTTAAAATGAGGTGTCCCATAACGGGAACACCCACACGTAGAAGATTAAGCCCCAGAATTTCAGGAGGAATAACAGAGGAACAGCACAGAGATAGAAAGAAGAGGCTCCAGAATTTTATGGAAAAAGGAAAACAAAGGAAAGCACTTGCGATCAAAGATCAGAGGCTCTCTGTAGGAGGAATAACAGGGGACAGCACAGCACAGAGATAGAAGAGAAGAGGCTCCAGAATTGTAGAGGAATAACGGGAGGAACAGCACAGAGTTAGAAGAGAAGATGATCCAGAATTGTAGGAGATATAACAGAGGAACAGCACAACACAGAGTTAGAAGAGAAGATGCTCCAGAATTGTAGGAGGTATAACAGAGGAACAGCACAGAGATAGAAGAGAAGAGGCCCAGAATTGTAGGGGGAAAATAACAGAGGAACAGCACAGCACAGAGAAAGAAGAGAAGAGGCTCCAGAATTGTAGGAGGAATAACAGAGGAACACCACAGCGATAGAAAGAAAGGGCCTCCAGAATTGTGAGGAAATAACAGAGGAACAGCACAGCACAAGATAGAAGAGAAGAGGCTCCAGAATTGTAGAGGAATAACAAGGAACAGACCCCCAGAGATAAAAAGAGAAGAGTACTATAAGTGTTCCCAAAAATCACAATTCTGGAGCCTCTTCTATATATTTGAGTTGTGCTGTTCCTCTGTTATTCCATCTAGAAATGTTTTACTGAATCCGTCAGATGGGCGTTAACAATGGAGGGTGTGTCCCTAACGGGTAACACCCATCTGACAGATTCAGTCATACATTTCCAGGAGGAATAACAGAGGAACAGCACAACACAGAGATAGAAGAGAAGAGGCTCCAGAATTATTACTTCACAGGAGAACACGGACAATAAAGGAGAAGTCACTTGTCCACTCTAAATCCATGAGGCCTCTGTATGGGCGGCCATGTTTGTCAGGCTGTTTACTCCTTCTCACCCCCTCAGGTAGACTCTGCCCTTCGCCCCCTGGCTGAGCGCCGTCTGACAACCTTTACCCTCTGCGTCCTCTCTTACCCACTTTCCCCGCCGCCTCCGACAGCTTCTGGAACTGCTCCACCAGGTGCGGCTCCTCCTCGGCCAGCTCCTTCATGGCCTTCTCAAACTCCTCGGTGGCCTGAGCCGCCAGCTCGCTGCTGAAGAGCTCCTGGAAGAACTTCTCCTGAGACGTGAAGAGGGCATCCTGGCAGAAGGGAGGGCACAGTCAGAACAGGGGGCCACACACTCTGTCTATGGAGCGGGCACAGAAGGGGGGGGGGCATTGACCTTAGCAGCGTCTGCGGGCGGCTTCTCACACGTGGCGGGCTTGGCGGACTTGTCAGCTGCGGCCGCAGGGGGCGGAGGGAGACTGGTCTTCTCAAAGTCATCAAGTGCACCTGTCATAGACAGAAAACAGCGTGAACATGGCCGCCCCCTCCTAACACCGCGCTGTATGCAGCCCCTTTGCTCCTCTACACCTTATCACACAGACTTAGGAGATGACGTGACTGACACCAGAGAACGATAACGCATGATCACTCCAAAGCATTACCTGTCCCCAGACAACATCGACCCTCAGTTATCAAACCTGTCTAATTATAAGACTGTCTCTGTTGCCCATAGCAACCAATCAGAGCTCACCACCAACAATCAGAGCCCATAGCAACTAATCAGAGCTCATAGTAATCAATTAGAGCCCATAGCAGCCAATTAGAACCCATAGTAACCAAAGCCTATAGCAACCAATATTAGATCATAGCAACCAGTCAATAGCAACCAGAGCCCATAGCGACCAGAGCCCATAGCAACCAATCAGAACCCATAGCAACCAATATTAGCTCATAGTAACCAATCAGAGCCCATAGCAACCAGAACCCATAGCAACCAATCAGAGCCTATAGCAACCAATATTAGCTCATAGTAATCAATTAGAGCCCATAGCAGCCAATTAGAACCCATAGTAACCAAAGCCTATAGCAACCAATATTAGATCATAGCAACCAGAGCCAATAGCAACCACTCAGAGCTCATAGCAACCAGAGCCCATAGCGACCAGAGCCCATAGCAACCAATATTAGCTCATAGTAACCAACCAGAACGCATAGCAACCAATCAGAGCCTATAGCAACTAATATTAGCTCATAGCAACCAATCAGAGCTCAGCTTACATTTTATATAATGGTCTGGAAAGATAAAAGCTGCGATCTGATCGGTTGCTATGAGCTCAGATTGGTTGCTGCGGGCAAAAGAGACAGTCTAACAATTAGGTTTGATCAATGAGGCGCACTCTATACAGGGAGACTTCTCAAAGAACCAACCAATCCCTGACCCCAGAGCGAGGAACTGGAGAACTACAACTCTCAGCATGCCCTGAGGCTGGTGGCAGTTGAAGTTTTGCAGTTAGAGAATAACTGACACGGGAGAGCAATAGCTGATCCTATAGCTGTAATCTGTCACTGCCCCTATACAGCTGCAGACTGGCTCTAGAGAGCAGAAGCAACTCTTATGGCGACAATCTGTCACTGCCCCTATACAGCTACAGGCTGACACCAGGGAGCACTAGCAGCTCCTAGGTCAGCAATCTGTCACTGCCCCTATAGAGCTTCAGCTGCAGGCTGCCAGCAGCGAGCAATAGCAGAGCCTGTACCCCCCCCATCCGCTCTCACTATCCAGCAGGTCATCCAGCTCCTTGTCTTCTTCCCCTGCTCCGGCCATCTTTCCTACTTCCTACTGGGGGTGAGGGGGGTGTTCCCTAGTGACGTACACACCGCCCGTCATATAGGACGCTGTGCTCTAGTAAGGGCAGTGTGGCCGCAGCGGCTGGCTCCATTTTTAAAAGACAGGAGAAGGTGACTGGGCGGAGCCATGCGCGGAGCGGCCACAGCAGGTGGCATGTTGTTGTGACAGGGATATACAAGGCTTGGCAGCCGGCTAATACTCGTCTCTCCCTGCACCACAGTGGGCACCGAGGCGTAATCAAGACGGGGTCCTCCACTCGGGTCTCCAAGCAAGACCTCCTACAGTCAGCCCTGGAGACCTGGCATGGACCATGGGGCTGTCTAAGCAGAAAGCCTGCTGTTACCATAGCAACAGTGTCATCCTAATGTAGGCAGATACGAGTTTAAATAATCAAAATAATAAAAAAAGTTCATAAAATAAAAAAAAGTTGCAAAAGAAAATAAAAGTGAATATTTAAGGGGTTGTCCAGATCCTATTTGTAATGAAGACACTGTAATCAAATAAAACGTATACTCACCTCCATCCCAGCCTTACCACCTACTGACTCCCCCGTTCTGATTACCTCCTACTCCCGGCGGTCGGCCTATCATTGGTTTAATTTCCTGACGTCACCGCTCAGAGCCACTCACTTTTAAATGGATTGGAGCTTCGCTGATGGGCAAAGGGTTGTGTTCTACAATGAGTCACATTTTCTTCTTCATTGGCGTGTCAGGCAAGAAACATCAGGAGAACAAGCACCCTGCAACCATTGCTGGAAGAACACAAGTTGGTGGTGGCAGCGTTCTAGTCTGGGGAAGGTTTTTGGGGCATTCTCTGGGCCACTCATCTATGTGGAAGCTGCTGTCGACTGATTTGGGTATGAATCCCTCCTTGCAGATCCTGTACACCATTACATGCTGACTGTCTCCCCTGGTGCAGGTGGGATCTTCTTCCAAGATGTCAATGCAACCTGAAACTAGAAATGTCCGATATTGGTTGGAAGAGAATAACCAAGACTTCCAAGTACTATCCTGGTTCCTAATTCCCCGGACCCCCTATAGAGCCTGTGTGGGGCCCCTGGATGGTGGTGCTGACTCTATGGCTCTTCCAATAGCTGTGGGATGCAGTCAGCTTCAGATAACTCGGGCAACCTACCAGTCACTCCCCACCCGTCTAGCGGCTGTCCATGCTGCACACAGTGTTGTGTATGGGAACAAAGGTTCTAGATGTGTGATCCTTTGTGTCTCCATTTTAATGTATTAGTTAGTATAACACCACGTATGCCTTTGCACATGGCACATAAAAGCCATGTGTTTCTAAAATGGCCGCACATATTATGCTTATAGAGATAACTGCTGTATAATCCAAGATGGCGCCTCTTCCAGGACTACACCCAAGGTTCGGACATTCCTGAGCTAAAGGGAGTATACCCCAAATAATGTAACCAATCAAGACTAACACCTAGGACCATGTGATGCTTTCTTATGTTACTAACCTTCAAAAGTATAAAAAGCTGCCATTTTGAGAATAAAGACGGAAAGTGTATTCACAGCAACAAAGCATGTTGTGATTTTCTTTCTCGGTGCAGCACCTTTATAGCCTAGGATAATTTGGAGACCCCACTAGGATGTAGAGCCCCTTTGAGGTTCCATAATAATAATAATCTTTATTTATACAGCGCCAACATATTCCGCAGCACTTTACAATGTAGAGGGTATAATTACATAATAACAGCAGTCATTAGCTGCTGGTCATAATAATATGACTCCACTGTGTATAAAATTTAAATGGGGTTTCCACTTCTTTTTACGAGTACTCTACCACGCGTCACTTTGACAAAATGAAAACGTAACCGGCACTTGCATCTCCTGTCTCTACAGTTTCACGGCTGCTTGAGCTCTGGTGTCCCCCGCAGAATACAGATAACACATCATTGATACCAAAAAGTGACTGTATAAAAACAAAATGTTGCAAAATGGCGCAATTGTTTTTTTACTTTCACATTTCACTCCACTTAGAATTTTTGGGAGGTGTTCCCAGTTAGGGCCGGGACGACAGGTAGGCGAAGGTAGGCGACCGCCTAGGGCTCCACTTCATCCCAGGCAGGAAGGGGGTGCAAATAGGTATGGAGTGGGCTGAATTTTACATTGGGAAGGGAGGGGTGGGGCGCTACATGCCTTATTTGCCTTGGGCACCAGAATACTTTGTCCCAGCCCAGTTCCCAGTATATTATATGGTACAGTCAAGAGCACTTTTGAAAAGGACATCTTGTCCTGCAAAAAAAAAAAGCCCCCATACAACTATATGAACAAAAAAATTAAACAAATTATGGACAAACGGGAAAAAAAAGACAGAAAAAATGTTCTAGAAGGGGTTAATCCGTCAGGAATGAAAAGTTTGTAAAGATGTTTGGGATTACGAATCTATTAACCCTTTTCCTTTCCATAGGATGGACATTTTAAAATGATAAATGTAAACCTTTTGGAGAGGACTCTGATGTCACATGGTAGAAGTTAGTGTCATCGTTTTTGTCTATAAGGATATGTTTTATATGATCTTTCAATGATATCTTATACTGTATGGTTCGATATTTGTAAATGATATTCAGATACTTTTCAATAAAAAAACTTTTGTTAAAAAAAAGAAACGTTTGTTTTTACTTTTGTTATCAGTGTGAATGGGGCCTAAGATGACAAAGACAAGAAGAATAAATATAAGCATTATGTTACTGAAGACTAATATACACTTTATTTCATTCATTTTAATCTTCCATATGTATAACTTGGACTGAATAGCACACTGGGTAAGGGTAGCCATATTGTGGTTGTCTCTTGGCTGGCAATCTCTGCTTGTCGCAGAATTGATGACGTATTTGCATTCCATTGGCGAGCTCTCCTTATTGTCGCAGAATTGATGACGTATTTGCATTCCATTGGCGAGCTCTCCTTATTGTCGCAGAATTAATGACGTATTTGCGTTCCAATGTCCCCTTGACGGCGCTCAAGAATTGCGTATTTGCGTTCCATTGTCCCCTTCACGTCGCTAAAGAATTACGTTAACAGCTCTAATTGGCCGAAGCCGCAGACTCCTTCCTATGCTAGCTTGTGATTGGCTGTGCTGCTCTCCGTTCTGTGTTCCTCTGCTTTGCCTGGTTCCGCAGACTTGTCCAGCCGCTGACCGATTCTTAGAGCTACAAGATGAGTCTGGCGGAGAGCAGAGCCCCGCGTAAGACTGCGGGTAACCGTATGTCCGGTCTCCTGGACCGGGAAGAAGAGGACGAGTTCTACAAGACTACATATGGAGGTTTTAACGAGGTAAGTTTGTAGCAGGACACGCTGTGGTAATAGAAACAGAACTACATCTCCCAGCATGCCCTTATAGGTCTTTAAAGGGGTTGTCTCACTACAAGGATTGCTCTTTACGATTAAGGTCTTGCAAAAAAAAAGTCACTTTGCAATATGTTTCCATTAACCATATCCTACCTATTCCTAGATATCCCTTTTTCTATGGGCTGCATCAGCTTCTCAGGTCGCTATAGCTACAGACCTGTTCAATCTCTCCTGATAGGCTGCCAGCACTGGTCGCTATAGCTGCAGACCTGTTAAATCATAGTTGCCAACTTTTGAAAATGGAAAAGCAGGAGATTGAACAGGGCGGCCCACGTAGCGCGCCGAGGCAAAAAATTTGCATGGACATGACCATCTTGTTGGTGTGCCACGCCCTTCAAAAAGCCACACCCACTCCGCCTAACTGCAGAACGGCTTTGGAAGAAAGCCAGGTACATGCCCTTATAGGCAGGTAGTAGCCCCCCATAATCAGGTAGTGCCCCTTACAGGCAGGTAGATGCCTCCCTTTGTTAGCCAGGTAGATGCCCCCATTGTTAGCCAGGTAGATGCCCCCATTGTTAGCCAGGTAGATGCCCCCCTTGTAGTCAGGTAGATGCACCTTTATAGCTAATAAAAAGAAAATAATAAAAGTCACTCACCTCACCAGGCTCCTGCAGCTCCGGACACCTCCCGGCCGATTTCAGCGTCGCAGGGGAAGTGAGTACAGCCGCGCGTCACTTCCCCTGCGCCGCTGACCTGTATGTACGGCGCACACCGGCGCTGTACATACAGGGGGAGAAGGGGGAGGGGAACGATCGCTCCTGCCTCCACCCAGCACACCGGCGCCGGACATACAGGGGGAGGAGGGAGCGATCCCTCCTGCCTCCTCCCTGCACAGTGAGACTGCAGGCGGGTGAAGTGCTACTCTGTCGCCGCAGCCATTTAAAGAACCCCCGCCGCTTGCTGGCGGCGGGAGGAATGCCAGCTCTCCCGGGCGGGCGGGGGGGACCCCAAATAGCGGAACCCCCCCGCCAAAAACGGGAGAGTCGGCATGTATGTGTTAAATCTCTCCTGATAGGCTGCCACCACTGGTTGCTATAGCTACAGACCTGTTCGATCTCTCATAATAGGGTGCCAGCACTTGTTGCTATATCTACAGACCTGTTCGATCTCTCATAATCGGCTGCCAGCACTTGTTGCTATAGCTACAGACTTGGCTTCTACTGCAGCCTAGTAGAAGCCTGTAAACACGCCCCCGAATTCCAAATGAAACCAAGAAAACAGGACTGAGGTGAGATGAATCAATGTAGTGAGACAACCCCTTTAACGACAATAACAGAACTTAGAGATGTGAGACATGCTGGGACTTGTAGTCCTCCATTAGCTGGTCTGACGAGAGCGATTCAAGGCATGCTGATACTTGTGGTTCACCAGAACCAGGCTTGGTGGGTATGATACGTGTTCTGAGGCGGATGACGTACCAGCCTGCATGCTGTTAGAGCCTCTGCCCATCACTCTCCTGCAGCTTTGCCTGTGTGTCAGTCTTTACTGCAGCTCTGGCATGCTGTTCATGAAGCAGGGAGCTCAGGATGAACAATAGTCTAGGTTACAGGCCGATGGATTAGTGCTGTGATGCAAAAGCATACACCAAGAAAGAGGAGGTCTTCATTTACAGGGAACCTAACACAGCTAAGTGCCCTCTTGAGTTAGCAATATGGGTCGCCCCTTTGCCTCAGCCCTAGGGGGCAGCTGCCTGACTCGCCTATAGAGGTATCTAACCACCCAGCTTCTCTTCTTGATCATAGATGTAGGTGATCTCCTATACAATAGGTTATAATCATTGTTGAATGTAAATCCCCCTCTAAATTTCCATCCTTAGGAATCTGGCGATGAAGAGTATAATGAGGATCGTTCCGCGAGCGAGGATGAAGTGGATTCCGACTTTGACATTGACGAAGGTGATGAACCCACCAGCGACCATGAGGAGGACGAACCGAAGCGGAAGCGCAGGGTCGTGACCAAGGCCTATAAGGTGAGTGACGGGGTCAGCGCAGAGATGATGAAGCCATTTAGTTGGTGAAACATGTTGGGGAGGTCAGGCATGGCATTTTAATTTGTGATTTTCTACCTCTTTCTACAGTGTCACCCGCTGCAGAGGGTCTCACAAGGAAACCTTATATGTTTTATGTCCATTGGATTAGGGATGATTGCCCAAGTGGGATGTTTCAGATCCCTTATTGGAGTTAGTAAATCACTGTATATATAGGGTTCCCCTGCTAATAGGTGGTGCTCCAATAATAGAAAAGGAGTTATTCCTTCACAATTAGAAAGGGACAAATTGAGAGGTTATCAGGTTTTTAAACAGTGTGTATCGAGGTTAAGTGTTATACATAATAAAAGTTACGTTTTAGTGCTTTATAGATTGAGAACTGATAGAGTTTAAGTTTGCCCATGGCAAAATAGTAAATGGGGTCAGCGCAGGGTCTCAATGCCCAGGCTGCTGATGGAACAAGAGCAGGGTGATGGGTAGGTACTGCGTGCTACAATAATGTCTGTGTGGAAACCATCAGCAATTCCTGACGGTTTCCATTGAGATATTGTGTAGCAGTGAGCATGCTGGGTAAGTGCTAAGCTCATACTCTCTATATTAAGAGCACGTAAAGGAAGGGTGTAGGCCTCTGCCTGATCACTTCCATGTGCTGTTCTGCATAGGAACCGATTCAACTTCTGAAGCCTAAACCGAAGCCCAAACCTGAAGCTGCGCCCAGCACCGCGCCAAAAGCTCGACCAGAGAGACCTCCCCCACAGGAGCCCACAGAAGACAGTGTAGAGAGTAAGTGGGGTCACCAACTCCTAAGCACGGTGGGCTGTTCATCTTTAATAGAGAAATCCTGATCTCTGAGCTTGTCTTTCCCTACAGGTCGTAAGCAGATGCGTCAGTCTACCACCGAGCACACGCGCCAAACCTTCCTGAGGGTGCAGGAGAGACAAGTGCAGTCCCGCAAGAAGAAGGGACCCCACCTCGACAGACCCTTGACCCAGGAGGAGCTGCTGGAAGAGGCCAAGATCACAGAGGAAATCAACATCCGCTCACTGGGTATGTAAGTGAAGGCGATCGGCTGCAGTGCCAGCCATAGACACAGGGGTTATCGGTCTGTCCTGGCATCAGAGGGGAAAAAATATGGCAGAATACCACATGTTCTGCCTGTCAGGGCTCACGGAGGGCAGACTCTTTACCCCTTAAGAGACGAAGCCCACAGCTGTACAAGTTAAGGCTTAATTTAGGTGGCATTCCACTTTAACACATTAAAGGGGTTGTCTCACTACATTGATTCATCTTACCTCAGTCCTGTTTTCTTGGTTTCACTTTGAATTACTGGCTTCTACTAGGCTGCAGTGGAAGCCAGGTCTGTAGCTATAGCGACCAGTGCTGGCAGCCTATCAGGAGAGATCGGACAGGTCTGTAGCGATAGCAACCAGTACGGGCAGCCTATCAGGAGAGAGAGAACAGGTCTGTAGCGATAGCAACCAGCGCTGGCAGCCTTTCAGGAGAGAGAGAACAGGTCTGTAGCTATAGCAACCAGTGCAGGCAGCCTATCGGGAGATATCGGACAGGTCTGTAGCTATAGCAACCAGTGCAGGCAGCCTATCGGGAGATATCGGACAGGTCTGTAGCTATAGCGACCAGTGCTGGCAGCCTATCAGGAGAGATCAAAACAGGTCTGTAGCTATAGTGACCTGAGGAGCTGATGCAGCTCATACAAGAGGGGATATCTAGGAATAGGTAGGACACTATTAATGGACACATAATGCAAATTGACTTGTTTTTGCAAGATCTTTAAAGGGGTTTTCTCACTACATTGATTTGTCCTGTTTTCTTGGTTTCACTTTGAATTCAGGGGCGTGTTTACTGGCTTCTACTAGGCTGCAGTAGAAACCAGGTCTGTAGCTATAGCAACCTGTTTCTGGCAGCCTATCATGAGAGATCAAACAGGTCTGTAGCTATAGCAACAGCGTGGCAGCTTAGAGAGATGAACAGGTTGTAGCTATAGCAAACCAGTGCTGGCAGCCTATCAGGAGAGATGGAACAGGTCTGTAGCTATAGTAACCAGTGCTAGCAGCCTATCGGGAGAGATTGAACAGGTCTGTAGCTATAGTAACCAGTGCTAGCAGCCTATCGGGAGAGATTGAACAGGTCTGTAGCTATAGTGACCTGAGGAGTTGATGCAGTCCATACAAGAGGGGATATCTAGGAATAGGTAGGACACTGGTAATGGACACATATTGCAAAGTGACTTGTTTTTGCAAGATCTTTAACATAAAAAGCAGCGATCCCTGTAGTGAGGCGACCCCTTTAATTTAGGTGGCATTCCACTTTAACACATTAACCCTTCGTGACATATATACATGCCTTGGAGGTGTGGGGTCACTCACCTGTCATTAGTGGCCAGGATCAGAGAGATTCTGATCCTGGCCATTTAACTACTTGGATTCTATAGTCAACACGACTGCAGCATCTCAGCTGTTAAAGAACAGTGAGGCGTTCCTTTCTGCTGCCCAGTCGCCATCTCCCTCCCACAACAAGATCATGTGGTGCTGACCAGTTGTCATGGCAGCTGGGGGCCTAATAAGGAAGCCCAGGCCAGCCCTCTTACTGCTGCAAGTACCCACTGTCTATGGAAGAAAGCAGTAGATCAATGAAATAACTATAAACTGTGGTCCATAAGTATACAGCAGCAATCGCATATTCAATTTGTGTAGAAAATAAAAATTCAAACTCCTTTTTTATATAAAAATATCAATATCGTTATCGGTGTCTCTATGTCTGTAGAAATCTGAACAAAGTCGTTATCATATTACTTATCCTGCACAGGGAATGCCATATGTGGCAACTCGCATGCCTTCGGCCGCCATCTTGGACCGGCTCTGCGGGGGGGTTTCGCTCACGGAATCGCCGCCTTTCGTAGGCGGAATGGCACTCAGACACAGGTTTACGTTTCACACTGGCCTCCACCAGCTTTATTAAGGCACAGGTTTATACAGGCTTGAAAAACCTACAAAATAAAACTCTAGGCCGTCTAACCACTTACTTCACATGACATAGAGACCCTCTCTAATGTCGGGACCTAGCATCCAGCAATGTATGCACACCGCACACTTTCGGCTTCCCTTAAGCCTCTTGGGGCCAGAGCCTCTTTCCAGCTCCTCTGCTGCTACACATCCAGGCAGCAGACCACGCCCCGCTGTACACCTGAAGGCCCCGGCTTTTTATAGGACGTCCGAGCCCTATCCAAAACATGGTCTGGAACATGGGAGTAGACACCCACCCAACACATTGTTTACTCCCAATAAGAATGGCTGAAAAGCCAAACTAACCATATACCTTTGCCAACCACTTAGTGTGGCTGACAATACATACGGCCGGCTCCTATTCCACCCAGGCCACGTATCCTTGGTGGCATGTCGCGTATACCACTCTGGTATATCTCCACCTAGTGGCAGCAACAGGCAACTACATGTAGCCACTCTGCCACACATGATAACAAATAATTATTAATGCATACAAAATAAATAGTAAATAATAATATAAATATATGTGTGTATTGTTTTATATATACACACAAACAGATCCACAATTGTGATTTTTTTTTTTTGGTCATTTCACCACACGGGGAAAAATGGAATAAAAGCTGATCAAAAAGTCAGATATACTAATAAAAACTACACTTCTACCCGCAATGAGCCCTCACACAGCTCCTACCTCGGAGAACTGAAAAAGTTGTTATTCTCAGAAAATGCTGATCCACAGCAAATAAAAAATGCAAAGAAACTTTTTAGAAGTAGTAAACGATAACAAAAATGATATAAATTGGATATTGCCGGATTTGTACCAACCTGCAGAACAACAACATGCTGGACTTTGTAAAAAAAAAAACAAAAACATATTTTTCCCCCGCCCTAAAAAGCTACGCAGTAGGGATCATTTTTCTCTAATACACTCCACAGAAAATTGATTTTCGGGCTTCCCAAAACATTAAATGGTGATTTAAATGGCTCTGTTAAAAAAATACAACTCATCCTACTAAAACTAATCCTCGTACAGCTATGTCAATAGATAAAAAAGTTGCTGCTCTTGTTAAGTGGGAGGGAAAAAGCCTTCTTTTTTAAGTTATTTGTCCCAGGAATGTCTGGCCGCTGCCATTTGCCTCTTGTATCTTCTTTTAAAATGTAATTTTTTCTGCCGTTAGAAAACTATGAACGGTTAGAGGCCGACAAGAAGAAGCAGGTGCAGAAGAAGCGGAGGTGCGTCGGACCGACCATACGCTATCACTCCGTGGCCATGCCGCTCGTCACAGACCTCAGCGTGAACGAGGAGACTGTAGATGAGGAAGGGTGAGTAGGCGACTAGAAGCAGCCTTAAGGGGTGTTGCCAACTCACACATTGATGCCAACAGTGTGTGACAGAGGCCGAAGCCTCCTCTGGGACCTATATCTATCTCTAGAATGGATCCCCAAAAGTGATCTCAGAATGGAGACCCAGTCACGCTTGTGCAACTCTCCATTCTGTTCTATAAGAGTTCTGAGTACAGATGAGCAGTGTGTTCAGCTATAATGTGAATTGAAATAGAACAGAATGAAGAGCTGGGCGCAAGCGCAATCGGCTCTCAGTTCTGAACAGACACTTTCAGGGGCCGCTCCTGAGATAGGTGCAGGTCCCACCTATAGGACTCGCACATTGATGGTATATTCTATTGCTATGCCATTACTGAATGATATAACCACACCCCTTAAAAAAAAATGTCCCCCCTGGACATCCAATATGGCTGCCATAATTTCCCCCAGACAGGTTGATAGCTCTTCCGCATTTTTAAATCATGCAGTTCACTATCTCCTGCATTAGACACAAAGGAAGCTAAAGAGAGCATTAATGGAGGCCATATTGGTTGTCACCCATCATTCCCATAAGATCTATCTACCTCCCTTATATCTATCTATCTCCTATCTATCTATCTATCTCATATCTATCTATCTACCTCATACGTATCTATCTACCTCTTCATACCTATCTATCTATCTATCTATCTATCTACCTATCTATCTATCTACCTCATACCTATCTATCTACCTCATACCTATCTATCTACCTCATACCTATCTATCTACCTCATACCTATCTATCTACCTCATACCTATCTATCTACCTCATACCTATCTATCTACCTCATACCTATCTATCTACCTCATACCTATCTATCTAACTCATATCTATATACCTCATACCTATCTATCTAACTCATATCTATCTATCTACCTCATACCTATCTATTACTCTATCCATATTATCTACTCAACCTATCATTCCCATAACCTAAGATTCCACACCTAACTACCTATCTTCTTCCTCTGACAACAGTACTCCTACTCTACCTCATACATTATCCCACCTTCATACCTTTTCTACGACAAATTTAACATTTTCCCATAATACATCTAACTCCATCCATCACTCATTCCTAGTCACCCACTATCCCCCCATACTAACCCCATCACTACATCCTATCTACATATCTACCGCCTTCAATCATCAGAAATCTATACAAAATACATCTACCCTCACAGCTCCAATCTCCGCCATCTATCCAACTATCTATCTCATATCTATCTATCTCATATCTATCTATCTATCTCTCTCATATCTCTCTATCTATCTCTCTCATATCTATCTATCTACCTCTCTCATATCTATCTATCTACCTCTCTCATATCTATCTATCTATCTATCTATCTATCTATCTATCTATATATATATCTATCCATATTGGTTGTCACCCATCATTCCCATAACCTGATAGAATTCCAGACCCTGAGACTCCCTTTGCTCTTCCAGGTTGGAGCAGGATCAGGGTGGTGACTCCGCTGCTGGCGCTCTCAGCAAGTGTTCCCGCACCTTCATCACCTTTTCCGACGACGAGAATTTTGAACAGATTTTCCCCAGGAATAAAGCTAAGCTGCCGATCCGAGAGCTGTGCCCAGTCACCCACAAGCCCGCCCAGTACAGGGACCCCATCACCGACATTCCGTATTACAACGCCCGCGCCTTCAAGATCATCAGAGAAGCTTACAAGAAGTACATCACCGCTCACGGCCTGCCCAACGCCGCCATGGCAGCAGCTTCTATGGGTTCCACAACAACAACTCAGGACTCCGGCCACCGCAACACACGGCAGAAAATCGTCATCAAACAGAGCGTTTCGACAAACTGACAACCCTGGCCGTGCGGGCAGATGCCCAGGTGTAGCGGAGTGCAAGGAAAGCTAGCATGCAACATTCACCACTCGTGCTGTCTGAGATTTTTTTTTTCTCTCTTTTTATACATAATAAATTATTTTAGGCCCCGAAATCTTCCGTGTGTAGATCTGTAAAATATTAATATCCATAGAACATTTATCTGTGTGAATGAAAAGTAGTAGTAGGGGGAGAGGGAGGTATTGCAATTTAGGAAAAAAAATTGGTGCGTTGGGGACTGTCTGAAACAAACCTGCACAACTTGGCAGGATGCGGGGGCTAAAACCGCCTGCGATTACCCCCAAACCAAATCCCATTTTAGGGTGAAGTTTATACAAGCCCAATCCCTATTGTGGGCTGCCTAAAATTCTTTGGGGAGCTACATGTTGTGCAAGCCTAGTCTAAACGTTCACAAATCTATCCCTGTTAGGGTATGTTCAAACGGTGTATAACGATGCGCTGATCAGTGCGTCTTTCCAAAGCACGGGGGGGCTGGCTAGGCGCTGGCCCATTGATATGCATTGTCAACGGCGCATATTCGCTGCTAACAATTGACATGTCAATTCTCCCCCCACACGTACAATACAATCGTAATTGTACACGCGGGGGGACGACGCGTAACCTATAACTCTCTATGAGAGCTATGGATTACCATAATTGCAGCGCGAATTTCGCCCAGTATTGCGCGTTATACGTGGCGAAATGCGTGCCAAAATAAGCCATGTGAACATACTCTTACAGGCAGGTGTACGTTTGCTCTGATATCTGTGCCATTTTCTGGTTTTTACAGGCAGTCTGGGTTAACGGTGAATTTTTTTTACGCGCATTTTGCTGCGTATTTAAAGTGTTTTATGCATCAAATGTAAAAAAACGTGACTTGTTCCATTGGCGTAAAAATAAATAAAGAAATATATATATATATATATATATATATATATATATATATATTATAATATATATATTAAATACATAAAATATTAAAAATCAACACCATCAGCTTTTTGCCATTTTAGAAAGAAAAAAAAAATTACAATTTGAAACAATTGTTATTGCTGTATCATATACCATTATTTTTGTGACGAGGAAGGGGACCAAAAGAGTACCCAAGGCCACTATTTTTTTTTTTTTTTGGTCACTTTGCCTACCCAGATATTTGAAATAAAAAAGTGATCAAAAAATCTCATCTGTCCGAAAATGGTACCAATTAAGTCTACACTTCAGGAAGCAAAAATCGAGCCCTCATTCAGGTCCGTAGGTGGGAAAATCGTTATTGGAGGCAGAAGATGGCGCTGCAAAGGAAATTAAAAAATAAAAATACATTTATTTTCTAAAAGTATTCAAATTTGGTATCCTCAGGATTGTAACGACCTGCAGAATAAAGATGACTAACCCTCACCAAAAAACACACTTTTTCACTGTTCCATTGCACAAAGAATTTGTCTTTGCTTTCCCAGTGCACTATATGGTATAGTCAATGCCACCATCAAAAAGTACTCTATGTGCCACAAAAAACAAAGACCCCATACATCTGTGTAGATGGAAAAATAAAAAAAATTAAAAAGTTCTGGGTTAATTGGCCGGAACAGATCGTGATGAACATAAAAATTGCTGTGGTGGGAAGATGTTAATGTTCTGTGTAAAATAGAAGCTGCCTAGTGATTATTTGCTATGTATAGTCATAGTGCAGACTGTAGATCTGTTTGGCACAGCTTGTGTTTGCATACTGGCGCACACAAAAGTGCGGTATACCACTATTTTGAGTCCTACAAAAAAAAATGCATAAGTTTGCATACTTATTTTTTTTTTTTTACCATTGAAGAAAATGACTGACGTATGCAAATATAAATGTATACGTTTGCATATGTTTAATGTATAATTAAAAAAAAAAATTATTTACATCGTGTTTTTTTTCGATGAAGTATAAAAATGATTATAAACGTACACGGTTTCGAAATTCATACCTTTGTGTTCGTTTCTACTCCATAACGTATCCAAGTATAACATTTTAAAAACAGTCTGTGAACTGCCCCCAAAAAAAGCTTAAAAAAACTGCAGTTTTACATTTTACTCTCCTTCCTCCGGTTCCAGCGTGGCGTCTCAAGCTTTCTGTTGACATCACGTTGACACTGTTGACATCACTAGCGGAATATAAGTATAATTTTTTTTTCTGGGACCCAGGAGTTGTTGAAATGTTTTGTAAAGAAGGTGGACAATTCCTTAAGGAGGCTTTGTATGACATAACTCTCCTCTGTGGGAATCAGGTCTGCCGTGTCTTAAAGCACCCTAAGGGTATGTTCACACCATGTAATTTACACTTATTTTGGGGCGTATTTTGTGCTGAAATCCACCCCAAATTGCGCCTTAAACAATGTTCTATGCAGCTGTCATTGATTCCAATCGAAAATATGCACCGTCATTCACACAACGCATTTCTTACAGGCGTAATTTGGGCTTATTTCACTTGTGTGAGTTTAAGAGCGTTTTCAATTCTTGAGACATTTACACGAACAAAACAATGGTGGCGAGTTAACACCGCAAAGTACGCTCCACTCTATGCAAAAAATACACTTCAAATTAGGCTCTAATCAGGTGTATTTTTAAGCTCAATTTTGAAGCGTAAATTTACACTTCAAAATTATGTTGTGTGAGCATACCCTCTGGGCATGAAAACTGTCTAGGTCTAAGACTGTCTTTGTTGCCTATAGTAACCAATCAGAGCCCATAGCAACGATCAGACTCCATAGCAACCAATCAGAGCCCATAGCAACCAGTCAGAGCTCTCCTTTCATTTTTTCAGAGCACTATAGGAAATAAAAAGGGAGCTCTTATTGGTTACTAGGGGCTCTGGTTGCTATGGAGTCTGGTTGCTATGGGCTCTGATTGGTTACCATGGACTCTGTTGTATGGCTGTGTACTATGGACTCTGGTTGATCCTTTATGGGCTCTGATTTGTTGCTGGGCTCTTGATATATAGCTCTGTTAGTTGCTGTGGGCTCTGATTGGTTGCAATGGCTCTGATTTGTTGCAAATGGGCTCTGATTGGTTGCTATGAGCTCTGATTAGTCGCTGTGGGCTCTGATTGGTCGCTATGAGCTCTGATTGTTGCTATGGGCTCTGATCCTTGGGTATTGGCCTATGAGCTTATTGGTTGCTATGGACTCTGATTAGTTGCTATGAACTCTGATTAGTTGCTATGGGCTCTGATTGGTGGCTATGAGCTCTGATTGGTTGCTATGAGCTCTGATTAGTTGCTATGAGCTCTGATTAGTTGCTATGGGCTCTGATTGGTGGCTATGGGCTCTGATTGGTCGCTATGGGCTCTGATTGGTCGCTATGAGCTCTGATTGGTTGCTATGGGCTGATTGGTTGCTATGTGCTCTGGTTGCTGTGGGCTCTGATTGGTTACTGTGGGCTCTGATTGGTTGCTATAGGCTCTGATTGGTTACTGTGGGCTCTGATTGGTTGCTATTGGCTCTGATTGGCTGCTATAAGCTCTGATTTTAGGTCCGAATATGTTGATTGATTAAGGGTCCACGTGACCTGAAACGCGTCAGTCCTTTGCTATGGGTCTTTGATGTTTTATCTCCTATGTGAAATAAACAACTGAGTGCTATTTGAAGAACGCGGGACATCATTCATTCCTCTTATCTACATTTGCTTGTCTCAACATGTCTGGGCGTCTTCTGGTCTGGTAAGCTGGTGTACACATTGGATTATATAGGTCCGAATATGGTGTTGTCCCTATAAAGAAAAAAAACTAACCCCCTCCACCTTTCCCGTTGATACTCACCTGTGCACGGACCTTCCTCCAGCAACGCCGCTTCTGGGTCTCTCCTTACATCTTCTGTTGTCTTCCGGCCCCTGGCAACATGTGACCAAAGCAGCCAATCAGAGGGGGAGCGGGAGACAACAGGAGGAGGACTGGCAGCAGCATTGCTGGAATAAAGGTCGGTACAGAGATCATGATGGGATTTTTATTTTCTTACAGGCTCAGGAACAACTTCCAAAAAGGGGGAGGTAGAGATCACCTCTAAATCTAGTAGGTGCTCTATGATAATCTCCTTGTTGATGCTGAACATTTTTATTATAACAATATTTCATTAATTTCTAAGCTTTTTTTTCATATCTGCAAAAATTTAAAAAAACACAAATAATTTGTGTTTTGTGCAAATTTTTGAGGCCATAATTCTTAATAAAGTCACGCAGTGTCAGTGACTGCTGAATCCATTTGATTGCTTGTATAATATTCTGATAATTTTTCTACATTATTTTAACTAATTTCAGGGAAGATTTTCGTGACAATGCCCATCCCCCGGTGATTCGACCGGTGATGACAGAATCAGCTGCTTTTAAGGACAGCTAAGTAAACACTTCTTGATTTGCGTCCAAATTTAGGACCAAAGTAACAGGATCTCCCCTGTAAAAATATAACCACAGATTTCTAATTTGTTGTGGGGACAAAAAAATTGTGGTGATTTTTTTGTGGTTTTTTTAATTACATTTTAAAACAAATTTCAATATTTATTTTTAAGCCAGTTACGTCTTGGTTAATTTTTCCGCTAAAATCCTATCAATCATCTTTTTTTGTATTTTTGCATGGTTCTAATTACAGACTCCTCTAAGATGAACCCGTCGAGTCAGCCGCGACTCGGAGCTTTCCGAGCAGGTGACAAGGCGCAATACTGGGACCCGACCACTGGGTGTCTGCCGGAGGACTCCACCACCCGTACGCCAGCTGTAGCCTAATGACAGCAGGGTCACACCCCTTCCAAATGTATCCCCTTTTGAGGCTTCGTCAGACCCCCCTCACAGAGCAGGCAGGAGAGTCACAAGGTAAGCGTGCTGATATTTTAGGATCCGGAGTTTGTTTCTGTAAAAGTTCTGCAACTTTTTTATTTCTTAAATTGGGATTTGATTTTCTTGTTTCCTCCTAGGTTCATGTGTTTATATCCCGAAAGTTTTTTTAATTTGTAGAATTTTTTAATGATTTTTTTGGTGAGAATCATTATCTGCTTTCAGTTTAACATATTTCAGATGAGTTTTTTTTTTTTTTAGCATTTTCTATTTAAAAAAAAAATTTGGGGGTTCAATTTGAAATGTTCATGTGCAAGGATTTAATGAGGCAGATTATAACCTATGTCTGTCTGATACTGGTAACCCTATAGGGCGGCTCGGTGCCAGGAATATCCCAGTTTAGGGGCCTCTGCCGGCTCCACACCATATTAGTGTGTGCTTCAGACGGTTCGTGTTGTCACTTTGGTGCAAACCTGACAGCTGGGATTGATATTCCCGGACCGCATTGCTTCTTATCTTCCTAATAATGGACAATATTTCTGATTTTATTTTTTTGAATTTTTTTCATTTTTTTAAATTTTTAGCAGATTTTTAAAAAATTGTAAAAAAAAATTTAAAATTTTAGCCCACAAAATTCTTTTGGTGACTTGCAGTTCCACAAAATCTCCGTTAAATCCAGAAAGCCCTGCGAGGTCAGAGCTGCTGGTGTAAATCCTCGCGTGCAGCGCAGTGTTTATAGCAAAAATCCCAATGGGGCAGGAGCACAGATCCCCGTGCAGCTGCTGTGTTGTCTTACAGATTTAAGGGCCTTGCCTGGGGGATTATTTTTAACAAGCGCCCCTCAAGGACCGGACACAGACAGGTGGTTATATATGACGGCTGTGTACAGATTCCTTAGGAGACTTCTGCCAGGAACCAATTTCTGGGTAGTGTCTATAGCAGGGGTTCCCAAACTCCAGTCCTCAAGGGCCACCAACAGGTCATGTTTTCTGGCTTTCCTCAGTATTGCACAGGTGATGTCATTATGCTGCACAGGTGATATCATTATGCTGCACAGGTGATATCATTATGCTGCACAGGTGATGTCATTATGCTGCACAGGTGATGTCATTATGCTGCACAGGTGATATCATTATGCTGCACAGGTGATGTCATTATGCTGCACAGGTGATATCATTATGCTGCACAGGTGATGTCATTATGCTGCACAGGTGATGTCATTATGCTGCACAGGTGATATCGTTATTGGTCAGTGCATTCTGTGGAAGATCCTGAAAACATGACCTGTTGGTGGGTTCTGAGGACTGGAGTTTGGGAACCCCTGGTCTATATTTTTGAGCATTTCGGCTTCTTCTCCAAACCAGCACCTCGGTCCAGGCTTATTAACCCCTTCCCATCGCAATGATATCAGTGTACGCCATCCTTTTTTTTCCTGCCTGCCTTAACTTTTTATTTTTATCCTCTACATATATGTATAAAGGCATGTACCATTGCCCGTACAATGCAACGTACTAAGAAGTGAAAAAGAAAAATTCTTTGCGAGTTGGAATGTGAAAAAAAAAAACACAACTGCGCCATTTATATTGAAGTTTAGTTTTTATGGAGTTCGTCGCTGGGCGTAAATGACATGTTACTTACATTCTGAATGTTGGTACAATTCTGGTGATACCAAACTTCTAGAGCTTTCATTATCTTTTAGTAGTTTAAAAAAAAGGTTTTTTTGTTCTTTTTGCAATAAAAATGTTACATTTCTGCGACCATTTTGGGATACATGCACCGTTTTGATCACCTAGTCCGTTATTTTATTATATAAACATATAATAAATTGATATAACATTATATCAACATTATAAAAAAATATTATGTACGGTAAATTTTTCATATTCAAATATCAGTTTATTAAGTAAATATAATTTTACAACAAAGTCAAATTCTATAGTGTAGATACAATCAGACAGCGTAGCAACACATATGTGAAAATTAAAAGAGCAAGTTACATAGTAAACAATATCCATCCAGGAAGATGAGAGAAGTCAACAAATAGGTAAAGTTTCAGTTTGAACTCACCTCCTGTGTGCAAAGAAGATTTGTACTCAATAACTGATGCGAAAAGGATAACTATCTGTTGTGCTAAATATTATCCAGATTACAATCAATTTGAGATTTATCATAAGTTATCAAAATACTTAATTATTCAATTATTTGTATTGCTGCTTATCTAATAAATCTCGTTGAAATATGAAAAAAAAAACGAATTATTCAAAATGAGAAACAAAAGTGTAGAACAATTAACCAAACAGAGATCTGGACATGGCTCGACAGGCTCCCCACCCCACAACATACGGTAACTTTTTATTTATTTTTGTACCTGTACTTCTAGTACCCCTAGAGCACTTGGCTTCTATAGACCACAATCGCTTGTACACTGTTCTGCAGTAGTAATATATTGCAGAACACTGTACAATAATGGTTCTCCTATTACACCCTGCAATAGGATGGCAGCCAAGGAGGCTTCATTAGGCTTCCGGCTGCTGTGACAACTGTAAAACACCCCATGATCTCATCGCTTGGGGATGGGGTCGATCAGACAACGGAACGTATATCTTAACCCCATAGATCTTGTGGTTTAGTTTATTGTGGCACCTAAATGGTTAAACAACTGGGATCAGAGCTCTCTCTGATTTTGGCCATAGGTAACATCCATTACTTGCTGCATATGGAGTGACTCAATCTATACTTCCTTACTAACACCATGCGGTAAGTAAAAGCAAATGTCAGTAAGGAGTTAAATTGTAGGTGCAGTCTCTGTGTCACCGCTGCTCACCCAACTGCCCCTTGGAAGTCCACAGACAAGCAAGTTATCAAAAACTTACAGTATCTTTTTGGGATAATTGGGTTACAATTAGTCTTGTGATTTCGGTCAGGCCAATACACCTCCCTTCTTCTCTTTGAGGGGCAAGTTTCTGATTGGTTGCCCGATTTCCCCATAGACTTCTAATTGGTTGTCTGATTTTCCTGCAGATTTCCAATTGGTTGCCTGATTTCCCCATAGGCTTCGGATTCATTGCCCGATTTCCCCACAGACTTCTTATTGGTTGATTGATGATTTCCCCCATATCTCATTATTACCATGATTTCCCCATAGATTCTAATTGGTTTTCTGAATTTCCCCTGCAGATTTCAATTGGTTGTCTGATTTCCCCATAGGCTTCTGATTGGTTGTTTGATTGCCCCACAGATTTCTGATTGGTTGATTGATGATTTCCCCCATAATCTTCCAATTAGTTACCTGATTTCCCCACAGACTTCTAATTGGTTGATTGATGATTTCCCCCATAATCTTCCAATTAGTTACCTGATTTCCCCATAGACTTCTAATTGGTTTTCTGATTTCCCCTGCAGATTTCCAATTGGTTGTCTGATTTCCCCATAGGCTTCTGATTGGTTGTTTGATTGCCCCACAGATTTCTGATTGGTTGATCGATGATTTCCCCCATAATCTTCCAATTAGTTACCTGATTTACCCACAGACTTCTGATTGGTGGCCTGGTTTTCCCATACGCTTCCAATTGCGTGCCCTATTGATTGGTTGCCAAAAATGTGGGTCAGGCTGAATCAGCCCAACCTGAATCTAAAGCTCAACACTAGTTATAATCACCTCTGGCTTTGTTAGGCCCTGTGATAACCTGCGCTGGGATCCGAGCTTTGTCATTGTGTAATTGGGTGGATTTGCCTTTCAGGACCTTGGGAAAGCTGGGTTATGTTTGTCTTATGTCTTGATTTTGTAATTTTTCCAGATTTCTCTTACCAGAGCCACATTTTGGGTGTAATATGACTCCCTTTGCCCTCTGTTGGTTGGTCTTGGGGGCCCATTGGAAGCATTTTTACCCACTGGTCCACTTGTGCAGCTGTAGGATTTTGTATTTCATGCGACACCCAGACGCCACCACTGGTGATGCTACAAGTCCAAGTGCTCCCTCTGTACCGGTCTCAAAATACAGACACAGAAAATTGTCCAGTACCCAACTTATCCTAAGTGAGGGGCCTGAAGAGACAAAATGGTGGACAGGGCTTCTGGAGGGAGGTCACCTTGTATAGGTGGAGGCCTCCTCATCAGCTCTGTAAGGACTGAGCTCTTCTTAAAGGGGTTGTCTCACTACAGGGATCGCTGCTTTTTATGTTAAAGATCTTGCAAATAAAAGTCACTTTGCAATATGTGTCCATTAACAGTGTCCTACCTATTCCTAGATATCCCCTGTTGCATGGGCTGCATCAGCTCCTCAGGTCACTATAGCTACAGACCTGTTCAATCTCTCCTGATAGGCTGCCAGCACTGGTTACTAGAGCTACAGACCTGTTCACTCTCATGATAGGCTGCCAGCACCGGTCGCTATAGCTACAGACCTGTTCAATCTCTCCTGATAGGCTACCAGCGCTGGTCGCTATAGCTACAGACCTGTCCGATCTCTCCTGATAGGCTGCCAGCGCTGGTCGCTATAGCTACAGACCTGTTCAATCTCTCCTGATAGGCTGCCAGCAATGGTCGCTATAGCTACAGACCTGTCCGATCTCTCCTGATGGGCTGCTAACACTGGTTGCTATAGCTACAGACCTGGATTCTACTGCAGCCTAGTGGAAGCCAGTAAACATGTCCCTGAATTCAAAGTGAAAGCAAGAAAACAGGACGAATCAATGTAGTAAGACAACCCCTTTAACTCCTTAACGACCGCCCACCGTCTTTAGACGGCGGGCATTTCAGGTCGTTCGTCTGCAGCGACGTCATTAGACGTCGCTGTAGACTTCGGGGTTTGCGGCGCCCGGTGCCGCAATTGCGCTGGGATCGGGGCTGTACTACACAGCCCTGATCCCAGAGCATCCTCTGCGAGCACCGGGCAGCGGAGGAAACCTCCGTATCCTGGTGCTTTAACCCTTTGATTGCGGCGGCGCGTTACCGCAGCGCAATCAAAGGGATCCCCTGCTCTGTCGGGTGATCGGAACACCCGGTGACCCGACAGAGCCCGGGAACGGCTAGCACAGTCAGCTCTGGGGACCTAGAGTAGCCCCAGAGCTGTCTGTGTATGAAGCCAGTGACTAGGACGCAGTATGTGCTGTCCTAATCACTGCCTGTGTCAAACTGACACAGATTAGCATGTATTAGCATATATGAATATGCTAATACATTAGTAAGTGTAAAAAAAAAAAAAAATTAAAAAATGTAAAAACAGTTCTCCCTTCATGGAGAGTAAAAAAAAAAAGTACAAAAAACCCATAAAAAGTGTTAAAAAAAAAAATAAAAAAAATAAATAATAAAATAAAAATAAATATTTAATTAAAAATAATTGTGCATAAATTCCACACACAAAAAAACCTACACATATTTGGTATCCACACGACCGTAATAACCTGTAGAATTAATCTTACAAGTTATTAAGTGTGAAATTGTGAATGGTGTAAAAAAAAAAAATTAAAAAACGAAAATTTGTTTTTTTTAAAAAAAAAAAAAAATACTGCAATTATTTATAAGTGAACTTAAACTATTCCCCCATAAAGTACAACTCGTCTCGAATAAAACGAGGCCTCATCCAACTGCGTCATTGAAAAAATAAAAAAGTTACAACTGTTGAAACGCAAGGAGGCAAAAACTAAAGAAAATGTTCTGGTCATTAACTACTTTTCAGGCGTTCGGCTTAAGGGGTTAAAGGGCATCCATGGGTCCTTTAAAATAAATTGATGACTAAGTGTCCCCCGTGGTTAGACCCCATCAGAAAAAAAGCTGTAATGTGTAGGGAAACCTGGCATTGTATGCGATTTCCCTGCAGCGCCCCCACAGGGGAAATTAGACATTATACAGAGTCCATTTGTGTAATGCAGGACAGGACGGGTCCTCCAGAGAGAGACGCTCTTTGTAACCTCTGCCCACTCTGCCCAAAAGATGAGGCTCTTGAACCCCTTTCCTCTATGAACTTATTAATAGGATGTATGAGAGTAGGTTTCTTAACCAGAGACATCCTATAATGTTCTACATTGATATACTTTGTGCTGCAGATATTTTTTTTAGATATCCCCTCTTGTATGGGCTGCATCAGCTCCTCAGGTCGCTATAGCTACAGACCTGTTTGATCTCTTGTGATAGGCTGCCAGCACTGGTTGCTATAGCTACAGACCTGTTTGATCTCTCCTGATAGGCTGCCAGCACTGGTCGCTATAGCTACAGACCTGTTCCATCTCTCCTGATAGGCTGCCAGCACTGGTTGCTATAGCTACAGACCTGTTCAATCTCTCCTGATAGGCTGCCAGCACTGGTTGCTATAGCTACAGACCTGTTCCATCTCTCCTGATAGGCTGCCAGCACTGGTTGCTATAGCTACAGACCTGTTTGATCTCTCCTGATAGGCTGCCAGCATTGGTCACTATAGCTACAGACCTGTTCAATCTCTGCTGATAGGCTGGTTGCTATAGCTACAGACCTGTTCAGTCTCTCCTGATAGGCTGCCAGCACTGGTTGCTATAGCTACAGACCTGTTCGATCTCTCCTGATAGGCTGCCAGCACTGATCACTATAGCTAGAGACCTGTTTGATCTCTCCTGATAGGCTGCCAGCACTGGTTGCTATAGCTACAGACCTGGCTTCTACTGCAGCCTAGAAGAACCCAGTAAACACGCTCCTGAATTCAAAGTGAAACCAAGAAAACAGGACTGAGGTGAGATGAATCAATGTAGTGAGTAGTATTAAGGGGACAATCAGTCAGTGTTCTTGGTCTGACAATGCATTCTGGGATTTGTAGTTTCTCGCTGCAGTCTGTTCTCTGTTGTTGCCCAGCTGGCACATAATGGGTTACATGGTCCGGGCTTTGGAAGCAGCGGTGCAGATAGAAAGAGATAATCCCTGGCGCGGGTTGGCAGCTCCCTGGGCTCATCATGGTCGAGTAGTTCTTCTGCACTGTCTATTGGAGGGCGGCACTGATGACTTTCCAGAGTTCTTCGCTAAATGGTGACATAAGATATCTAACACTGGTACGTATTGTATTAATGGTGCAGATCGCAAGCCTCTAAGACAAGGGAGCATGCGTGGACTCAATTCAACAGCGCCCCTAGTTTTAAAGGGGAATTTAGCGCTATTTTAGAAATGCTGATTTAGGGGTACAGTAGCACACATAAGCTTAGATACAGAAATGTAACAGACTGTTAAATTACGATTAGATACACAGCTCAGCAGACGGTATCACACAGGATAGGGTGAGAGACACAGCTCAGCAGACGGTATCACACGGGATAGGATTAGATACACAGCTCAGCAGACGGTATCACACAGGATAGGATTAGATACACGGCTCAGCAGACTGTATCACACAGGATAGGATTAGATACACGGCTCATTAGACAGTATCACACATGATAGGATTAGATACACAGCTCAGTAGACAGTATCGCACAGGATAGGCTTAGATACAGAGCTCAGCAGACGGTATCACACAGGATAGGATTAGATACACGGCTGATCAGACGTTATAACACAGGGTAGGATTAGATACACGGCTCAGCAGAGAGTATCACACAGGATAGGATTAGATACACAGCTCAGCAAGACGGTATCACACACAGGATAGGATTTAGATACACGCTCAGCAGAGAGTAATCACACAGGATAGGATTAGATACAAGGCTCAGCAGACGGTATCACACAGGATAGGATTAGATACAACGCTCAGCAGACCGTATCACACAGGATAGGATTAGATACACGGCTCAGCAGACAGTATCACACAGGATAGGATTAGATACACAGCTCAGCAGACAGTATCACACAGGATAGGATTAGATACACAACTCAGCAGACAGTATCACACAGGATAGGATTAGATACACAGCTCAGCAGACTGTATCACCCAGGATTAGATACACAGCTCAGCAGACAGTATCGCACAGGATAGGATTAGATACAGAGCTCAGCAGACTGTATCACACAGGATAGGATTAGATACACAGCTCAGCAGACTGTATCACACAGGATAGGATTAGATACACAGCTCAGCAGATGGTATCACACAGGATAGGATTAGATACACAGCTCAGCAGACGGTATCACACAGGATAGGATTAGATACATAGCTCAGAAGAAGGTATCACACAGTATAGGATTAGATACACAGATCAGCAGACAGTATCACACAGGATAGTATTAGATACACAGCTCAGCAGTCTGTATCACACATGATAAGATTAGATACACAGCTTAGGAGACGGTATCACACAGGATAGGATTAGATACACAGCTCAGCAGACGGTATCACACAGGATAGGATTAGATACACAGCTCAGCAGACTGTATCACACAGGATAGGATTAGATACACGGCTCAGCAGACGGTATCACACAGGATAGGATTAGATACACAGCTCAGCCAGACTGTATACACACAGGATAAGGATTAGATACACGGCTCTAGCAGATGGTATCACACAGGATAGGATTAGATGACACTGCTCAGCAGAGTGTATCACACAGGATAGGATTAGATACACTGCTCAGCAGACATGTATCACACAGGAGAGCATTAGATATGCTGCTCAGCAGACTGTATCACACAGGATAGGATTAGATACACAGCTCAGCAGTCAGTATCACACAGGCTAGCATTAGATACACCGTCATAGAATCCAGTATTGCACATGATTGGCTTAGAGACACCATCTTAGCAGACAGCATTTTACATGGATAATCTTCGATATGAGTCTAGCAGTGGCGTATCACATGCATCAGGCTTAGATACATGGCTCTGCAGCATACTGTCCCTAGACAGAATCATATCATATTTGCTAGTAGTGATTGCATTAATTGCCCCAGACATGGGCTCTCTGTCAGAACGCTGGGTCTATGGCAGCCCTCGGGGTTTTGGCAGTCACCCCATGGGGGGCGGGGTGTATGACTGACAGGTGCGCTGTCGTTGTCACTCTGCTGCTCCGTTCAGATCTTACCCCCTTCCTGCTGCACTTTGTGTGTTATAAATCTACACAGCCCCAGGACCCCCCAAGAGGTGACCCGGAGGCATTCCTTAAATAACCGGCTCCACCCAGTGATTAGTGCCTATAATAGCTGATGTGTTTCTCAGGAGCCACAGGGCCTGGGATTTCCTCAGCCTATTATAGGGGATATATAGATGGAAGTGCGGCCTATTACAGTCCTGATCCCGAGGCTTCCCTCCTATGCAGAGGCAAAACTGCTACCTCTTTGGCCCTAGTGCAAAAGTGAAATAGGGCCCCCAGGTACCATGCACCATTTCAATGCTGGTGTCTTCTTATGAGGCAGAAGGGCTTTTGGGCCCCCTCAGGCTGCAGGGCCTGCTGCACCCCCTAAAGATACAACCCTGCTCCTATGTGCCCCGCAGTATAGGAGGTGCCATGTCTGGATAATGTCATAAAATATATATACTTGTGTAATCACTGTAGACATTAAACATGGAGGCCGCGTCACCCACAGCCACAAGTCAGATCACTGACGACTGAGGTGTGCCCGACATACACTGATCAAAAGATGTGAGCAGTGGCCTCATTCTCTGATCTCCGGGGCTCGGACTCCTCTGAAGAGTCCTGTGGGATCGGCTCCTGTACATTGCGGCCCCATACTCTAACCCTGGGGTCAGGACTCCTCTGAAGAGTCCTGTGGGATTGGCTCCTGTAGATTGCGGCCCCATACTCTAACCCTGGGGTCAGGACTCCTCTGAAGAGTCCTGTGGGATCGGCTCCTTTACGTTGTGGCCCCATTGCTCTAACCCCGGGTCAGGACTCCTCTGAAGAGTCCTGTGGGATTGGCTCCTGGAGAATGCGGCCCCATCCTCTACCCCCGGGGACAGGACTCCTCTGAAGAGTCCTGTGGGATCGGCTCCTTTACGTTGTGGCCCCATGCTCTAACCCCGGGGTCAGGACTCCTCTGAAGAGTCCTGTGGGATTGGCTCCTGTAGATTGCGGCCCCATACTCTAATCCTGGCGTCAGGACTCCTCTGAAGAGTCCTGTGGGATCGGCTCCTTTACGTTGTGGCCCCATGCTCTAACCCCGGGGCCAGGACTCCTCTGAAGAGTCCCGTGGGATCGGCTCCTGTAGATTGCGGCCCCATACTCTAACCCTGGGGTCAGGACTCCTCTGAAGAGTCCTGTGGGATCGGCTCCTGTACGTTGTGGCCCCATGCTCTAACCCCGGGGTGAGGACTCCTCTGAAGAGTCCTGTGGGATCGGCTCCTGTAGATTGCGGCCCCATACTCTAACCCTGGGGTCAGGACTCCTCTGAAGAGTCCTGTGGGATCGGCTCCTGTACGTTGTGGCCCCATGCTCTGACCCCGGGGTCAGGACTCCTCTGAAGAGTCCTGTGGGATCGGCTCCTGTACGTTGTGGCCCCATGCTCTGACCCCGGGGTCAGGACTCCTCTGAAGAGTCCTGTGGGATTGGCTCCTGTAGATTGCGGCCCCATACTCTAACCCTGGGGTCAGGACTCGTCAGAGGAGTCCTGTGGGATCGGCTCCTTTACGTTGTGGCCCCATGCTCTAACCCCGGGGTCAGGACTCCTCTGAAGAGTCCTGTGGGATCGGCTCCTGTAGATTGCGGCCCCATACTCTAACCCTGGGGTCAGGACTCCTCTGAAGAGTCCTATGGGATCGGCTCCTGTACGTTGTGGCCCCATGCTCTGACCCCGGGGTCAGGACTCCTCTGAGGAGTCCTGTGGGATCAGACCCTGTAAGTGGCTCGGTGCAGCCTCCATGGATCTTGTTCTCCAGCTCTTCCCACGGATTGGGTTTAGATGTGGGAATTGGAGCTAAATCACCCCATTGGTCTTGTTCCTTAATCCTGGACAGTTTTTGCAGTGTGACCAGGGGGGCGTTATCCTCACACTTTTCCATTATCACCAGCAGGAACTTTATCATAATCTGTGCTCCTCTTTTGTGGGATCGGACCAGATGGGCTAGAAGTCACCCGTCCACCCATCAATGAGGATCGAGCCCCTATCACCCTGTCCCTAGTCACCAGTTTTTCTTCCTTTGAGCACATTTGATTAGTACTAGCCACTGTATATTAGGGACACCCAATACACAGTACTACTTCTCTTCCTCTCTGAATGTTCTTGTACACGGTACTATTGCACTAACTGTATTGTATCACTTCTCTCTAATGCACGGGCCCCCAACTCCAGTTCTCAAGGCCCACCAACAGGTCATGTTTTCTGGCTTTCCTCAGTATTGCACAGGTGATATCATTATTGTCGCTCACTCTGCACTGGATATCTTCCTCTATATGTTCTTGTACACAGTACCACTTCTCTCAGTATTGTATGTAGTCCTCTATATGTTCTTGTACACAGTACCACTTCTCTCAGTATTGTATGCAGTCATCTATATATTCTTGTACACAGTACCACTTCTCTCAGTATTGTATGTAGTCCTCTATATGTTCTTGTACACAGTACCACTTCTCTCACTTTGTACTGTATGTAATCCTCTAAATCCGGGGTCCCCAACTCCAGTCCTCACGCCCCACCAACAGGTCATGTTTTCTGGCTTTCCTTAGCATTGCACAGGTGATGTCATTATGCTGCACAGGTGATGTCATTATGCTGCACAGGTGATGTCATTATGCTGCACCGGTGATATAATTATGGTCAGTGCATTCTGTGGGAGATCCTGAAAACATGACCTGTTGGTGGGGCCTGAGGACTGGAGTTGGGGAACACTGCTATATATGTTCTCATGCACATTACCACTTCTCTCACTCTGCACTGGATATCTTCCTCTATAACAGTGTTCCCCCAACTCCAGTCCTCAGGCCCCACCAACAGGTCATATTTTCAGGATCTCCCACAGAATGCACTGACCATAATTATATCACCTGTGCAGCATAATGACATAACCTGTGCAGCATAATGACAGCACCTGTGCAGCATAATGATATCACCTGTGCAATACTAATGATAACACCTGTGCCATACTAATGACATCACCTGTGCCATACTAATGACATCACCTGTGCCTTCCTAATGATATCACCTGTGCCATGCTAATGATATCACCTGTGCCATGCTAATGACATCACCTGTGCAATGCTAATGATATCACCTGTGCCATACTAATGATATCACCTGTGCCATACTAATGATATCACCTGTGCCATGCTAATGATATCACCTGTGCCATGCTAATGATATCACCTGCGCCATACTAATGATATCACCTGTGCCATACTAATGACATCACCTGTGCCATACTAATGACATCACCTGTGCCATACTAATGACATCACCTGTGCCATACTAATGATATCACCTGTGCCATACTAATGACATCACCTGTGCCATACTAATGATATCACCTGTGCTATACTAATGATAGCACCTGTGCCATACTAATGATAGCACCTGTGCCATACTAATGATAGCACCTTTTCTATACAAAAATCACCTGGCCATCTAATGACATCCCCGGCCATACTGATGACATCACCTTGCAATGTAAGGAAAGCCAGAAAGATGCCTGTTGGGGTCCTAGGACGGGATTTGGGGGACCTCTGCTTTATTGTTCTTGTACACGTCCCCACTTCTCTCAGTTTTTTATGAGCCTCTATATGTTTTGACACGTACCACTTCTCTCAGTATTGTATGCGTCATCATAAATCTTTACACAGTACCACTTCTCTCAGATTGTATGATCCTCTATAGTTCTTGTACACAACCACTTCTCCACTTTTATGTATGTAATCCTCTAAATCGGGGCCCCAATCCAGTCCTAAACCCCCAAAAACAGGTCATGTTTTCTGTTTTCCTTATACGCACAGGTGATGTCATTATTTTTTGCACAGGTGATTATTATGCTGTACGGGTTATGTCTTTAAACCCTGCACGGGTGATGTATTATGCTGCACGGGTGATACCATTAGCGCACAGGTGAGTTTTAAACTGCACGGGTGATACCTTTATGCTGAAGGTATGTCATTAGCTGCACGGGTGAATCATTATTTGCACGGGTGATGTCATTAGCTGTACAGTGATTCTTTATGCTGCACAGGTAAAGCATTATGCTGCACAGGTGATTCATTATGCGCACAGGTATGCATTATTATCATGCAGTCTGTGGGAATCCTGAAACAGACCGTTGGTGGGGCGGAGATGGATTTGGGGGAACACTGCTATATATGTTCTATGCACATTACCATTTCTTTTTCCCTTGCACTGGATTAGTCCTCATATGTTTTTGTAAACAGAAAACCACTTCTCTCAATATTGTATGTAGCCCTTCTTTGTTCTCATGACATTACAAACCTTTTCACCTGCACGGGATGATCCTCTATATGTTCATGTACACAGTACCACTTCTCTCAATATTGTATGTAGTCCTCTATATGTTCTCATGCACATTACCCCTTCCCTCACTCTGTGCTGTATATAGTCCTCTGTATGTCTTCATGCACAGTACTACTTCTCACTCTGTCCTACATGTAGTCGTGTATATGTTTTCGTGCACAGTAGCACTTCTCTCACTCTGTGCTGGGTGTAGTCGTCTATATGTTTTCGTGCACAGTACCACTTCTCTCAGTGCTGGGTGTGTCTCTACATTTTTCTGCACATACTACTCTCCCCTTTGTACAACAGTAGTCGTTTTAAAAGTTTTTTCTTCCACAGTAAACCTCTCAGTGCTGGGTGTAGTCGTCTATATGTTTTCGTGCACAGTACTACTTCTCTCACTCTGTACTACATGTAGTCGTCTATATGTTTTTATGCACATCCCACTTCTCCAGGTGGGGTAGTCGGCTATATGTTTTCGTGCACAGTCCCATTTCGTGCATTTGGGGGAAGTTTTAGCCGGCCCTTCAGTTTAGAAAAACGATCCCCCCCATTTCTGGCCCCCAGCGATCAGTGTGTTTTCTGGAGCTGATTAACTCTTTGATGCATTGGGGGAGGGGCAACCCGGGGCGGTGACAGTCGGCCGGACTCTTTGGGAATTAAAAAAGATCCCAGGCTCTCTGTGCCCTTGTGGTTGTATGCGGGGAGGGGACGTAATACAAGGCACCCCAGTTTTATGGAGGCAAGGGGGGGGCACTCCAGGTTTCCTTTGTCCTATTCTAAGTTGGGGGGGAGAAAAACCCGCAAAGGGTTTTTTGGGGGTCTCTAGATTGTAAAATGGGAAGGAGGCACAGAGACTTTCTACTGCGGGTGGTGAGGAGAGTTGTGGTGCAGCCCCACACCTGAATGGGGTCGGGTTAACTTATTCTTCTGGGCCCCCTGTCCTTTACATATGCCACTGTGTATATAAAGTATATTTTATATGATCAGAGTTGATTTTTTACATGGGCACTGTATGGATTAATAGAAAAAAAAAAATTTGAATTCTTAGTTCACACGTTTTTTTATCAAAAAAAGCTTATGCCACCCCCGACTTACAACACATTGGGTTTTTTTTAGAAATGTTTTTTTTTGCAAACTAATTTTATTTGGCATATATTGTTTTAATCATATAGGGGGGAAGGGATGCCCCATTTTGGTTTCTTGCACCCCGCCCACCTCCACCCGGCTTTTTATCAGCGTATTCTTGCAAAGGTTTTTTGCTTTTTTTTTTTTTTTCTCTGGATTTGGGGGTCGGTTGGCCCAATGAGAAGTCTGAATTGGCTCGTGAAGGGGAAAAATAAGGGGAGGGCCCCTGCCTTTAGATCCCATTGTAAATGGGGGGGCATAAGCATTTTTGATCAAAAAATGTGAACTAAAAAATCTCAAAGTTTTTTTTATGATTATAGATAGCATAAATGCTTCTTTAAGGGGTTTCCAGGGGATTTTATAGCCCTGTATGGGGATTACTTTTTTTGTACGGTTCGTCACGGTGTATTATACTGGTATTATTTAAAGAACTATACAGTAGTTTTTTCTGTACGGTGCTATGTATTGTATGGCGGTCATTTCTGTATGATAACACGTAAGGTCTGTTATATTAAAAATTATATAGGGAATATTTACGTCGGTATTAGTTCTGTATGGGTTCCGGGGCTAACTTTTAAAATCTGGGGCCCCAATGCAAAATCCATAAAAGAGCTCCCGCCTACCACAATCCATTGACAATACTGGTGTAGTCTTATGTGACTGAGGGTCCTTTGGGCCCTCTCAGGCTCTTGGCCACGGTAGCGACTGCTACCTCTGCCCCCTATGGCACACCCCCGGGATCATGGGTCTTATACTGGTGTTATCTAAGCATTGTATGGCAGTATTTTCTGCATGGGTTTATGCACTGCATGGTGGTATTTTCTTTCAGTATGATATACACTATAAGGTCCTATTATATCAACAATGTATGGGGGTATTACTGTATCCAAAAACCACCTGTGTCCTAATCAGTGTGGAGGTAGAGACGCTAAAGCTCCAAGATATCATTACTAGGTTTATACCATACTATTATCAACTAGAAAAACCACAAAAGGGGTATAGGCCTTAGACACAATCATTAAACCTAAAAAATAATAACTTTTATTGATGTCCCTTAGGAATTATTAAAGACTGACCCTAAAAAAATCCCTAAACCGTTATTAGACTACCTATTCATCAAATTCAGGATAACCGCCCCAAAAAGGGCAACCCCAACAGGAATCTAGACTGCAGAGGCCCGTAGATATCTCTATCATCACTAAGAAAGAGACAGACCTGAACAAAAAAACCGACATATTATGATACAATATACAATAGTGAAAAAGTAAAAAATAATAAATGTGAGCAAACAAAAAACAAAAATACATACAAATTACCAAAGTTAAATCTGACTATTGAAGATAATAAATCTTAGAGTTTTAATCGTATTACTTATTACTGTATGGCAGTATTTACTGTATATGCACTTTACACCGTTAGTAAAAATGCGTATTTTGTGGAGACTTAGGATGGATCCACACAACAAATGTCAAAACGCTCGGCAGATTGTGAATCCTAAAACCGCGACGTCTGACGAGTATTCTGACTTGGTTTTCAATATGGATTTAGTTTTTTTTTCTGGAGGATTTACAGTCATAAAAAAGAGTCCCATTCATCTCTACGGGGTTTTGGACTTGGGTCTGACATAGAAATGTTTGGGAAGCGTTTTTTTTTTTTTTTTTTTAACTTAAAATATAGCGGATTAATGTGCACGTTCCAGGCTTTTTGCAAAAACGCCGGTTTTGAATTTCGACCTCACGAAAATCTAGTCGTGGACTACAATTGAAGTCTATGGGGATGGTTTATAGTTAGATTTTTCTAAACCCAAATCAGCATAAAAATCTGACTATAAATCATTGCCATGTTGGCGGACCCTTATCTTATGGCATTAGACACTTTTTCTAGTTCATATATATATATTTATATATATATATATATATATATATATATATTTATTAATATCATGGCGCATTGTTTTTGTAGGTATTTCTTTTTGCGTGCCTTTACACTATATATTTACACTATTAAGGTCCATGATTGATGAAATATTGGTGGTATGCACTTAGTTTAACAGTATGACAATATTCACTGGATGGTGTTATATCACTGTTTGTGATAGTGTTTATTTCTATGCACTTTTGCACTGATACAACCAATGTGTATTATGGCGAGACTGACTGTTGTGGCTTTGTACACTGTAAGTGGATGATATATTTGCACTGTATGGTAGGGTTTCTATACCACTACATGGCAATGATATTTCCCCATTTTCTGGTGTTTTTTTCTTAATCAGTGTTTCCAGCATTTGATCAAACAAGAGCTTGAGCCCACGTCTTGTCTTTCCTGCGTCCAAAGGTTTTATGCAGAGAATGAGCCTTATATATATGAAAACTGTCTAGCAGTAAGACTCTTTGTTGCCCATAGCAACCAATCAGAAACCATAGTAAAACAATCAGAGCTCAGCTTTCATTTCATATAGAGGCTGTGGGTAAAAATGAAAGCTGAGCTATTGATTGGTTGCTATGGGCTCTGATTGGTTTTAATATGGGCTCTTGAATTTGGTTTTATGCCCTGGCTCCTGATGTGGTTGCTTGTATGAGCTCTGATTGGTTTTGCTATGGGATCCTGATTGGTTGCCATGACCTCTGGTTGCTATGAGCTCTGATTGGTTGCTATGGCTGGTGATTGGTGCTGTGTGCTCTTGATGGTTATTGTGAGATCTGGATTGGTTGTTTATGAGCCTCGTAAATTGGTTGCTTATGAAGCTCTGATTGGTTGCTATGGGCTCTGATAGGTTACTTGTGAGCTCTGATGGTTGGTATGGAGGCTCTGAATTGGTTACTATGGAGCTCTGTTTAGTTGCTATGGGATTTGATTGGTTGCTTTGGGCTCTGATGCGGTTGCTTTGTGCTCTGATTGATTATTGTGAGCTCTGAGTGGTGGCTATGGGCTCTGATTGTTTATTGTGAGCTCTGATTGGTTGTTGTGAGCTCTGGTTACTATGGGCTCTTATTGGTTGCTATTGGCTCTGATTGATTACTATGAGCTCTGATTAGTTGCTATGGGCTCTGCTGTTTGGTTGCTTAGGCCTCCCTGATTGGTTGCTAATGTGCTCTGATTGGTTTGCTATGTGCTCCTTGATTGGTTGCTATGGGCTCTGATTGGTGGCTATGAGCTCTGATTGGTCGCTATGGACTCTTATTGGTTTCTATGGGCAACAAGGACAGTCTTACTCCTAGACAGTTTTCATACATAAGGTCCACAGTCTACAACCATGGACACGTCTACATAGGACCTACACACTATTTGCTTAGACATACGGTATGTACAAAGTAGATACAGTATCTGCTAGTGACACCCTCATGGAAGAGAAGCAATAAGTACTGATGAGCCCCAAATCAAAAAGGACAATAGTCCACCTGCCCTTTAGGACAGTGTAATCATAGTTGGCTTTCATAATGGTGTGAGGGAGAAGGTTTGGATATACATTACCCATTATGGTCCCAAGATTTTTGGGACAAGATGTCCAAGCCTTTTGTTGACCATCTTTCCCACATCCTGGTGGAAGGAGACCTCAGCTGAGGTTACATGGAGGGTAAATCCCACCTCGCCTCCATTGTGAGGTCTACCTTCCGATGTTCACACTACTGTCCAATGGATGAGATGACCGGGTGTGAAGGACCTTTTGGACCCAAACAATACAGTCACTTGCTCCCTCTAACATTTTGGTCATACTCTGGTAATTCCTGTAGATTATTTTCGAAATGTTTTTCTTCCCTCTGCAGAAGGGGCTGAAAAGCCACCAACACCTCCACCACCATGTCTTACCAGAAGGAGCTGGAGAAGTATCGGGACATAGATGAAGATGAGATCATGCGGGGGATGTCGGCCGAGGAGTTGGCACAGTTGGACTTAGAGCTACAAGAGATGGACCCTGAGGTAAAGTCCTTGAACCTGGAAGTCTTTCAAGTTTTCTAAAAATGGCTCAAGTGTTCTACCGAGCACTGTGGACTCTACTGTCCCCCGATCATTGACTATCACTGATAACCCATTCTTCCCTAATCAACAAACCATTCATTAAAGCCAAGAAAAGACCTTGGGGACAGGTCCTCATAGAGGCGCATAAAAAAGCGCATTTTGTGCCCGAATGTATGAACCTGTTGTATGTGGGTTCATAAATCTGGCGTGTGGTGTGCCTTGTATGCATATCTCAGGCGCTGTATTTATAGTTAGTTATATTAGTGTACATAGGAGCAGTATTATAGTAGTTATTATTCTTGTACATTAGGAGCAGGTATTATAGTAGTTATATTCTTGTACTTAGGAGGCAATATTATAGTTAGTTATTATTATTGTACATAGGGGCGAGTTATTATAGTTATGGTTATATTCCTGGTACTATAGGGGGCAGTATTTATAGTAGTTATTATTCTTGTACAGAGGAGCAGTATTTATTGTAGTTATTTGTTTGTACATTGGAAGCAGGTATTATTAGTAGTTATATTTCTTGTACATAGGAGACAGTATCTATAGTAGTTATATTCTTTCATATGGAAGCAGTTATTTTATAGTAGTTAATTTATTCTTTGTACATAGGAGGTTAGTATGTATAGTAGTGATATTATTTCTTGTACATAGGGGGGCAGTATTATTGTAGATTATATTTCTTGTAAATAGGAGCCAGTATTATAGTTGTTTATATTGTGTACATAGGGGCAGTATTATAGTAGTTATAATTCTTGTACATAGAGGGGCAGTATTATAGTAGTTATATTTCTTGTTACATACGGGTAGCAGTTTTATAGTAGTTATATTCTTGTTACATAGGGAGCAGTTCATAGATGTTATATTCTTGTACATAGGAGGCAGTAATTATGTTGTTATATTCTTGTACATAGGGCGTAATTATTAGTATTTATATTTCTTGTTCCTAGGGGGCAGTTATTGTTAGTTGTTCTATTCTTGTACATAGGGAGGCAGTATTATTGTAGTTATATTTCTTGTACCATAGGAGAGCCAGTATTATTAGTGTTATTTCTCTTGTAAACATAGAGAGCAGTATTATAGTAGTTATTATCTTTGTACATAGAGAGAAGTATTATAAAGTAGTTATATTCTTGTACATAGGGAAGAGCAGTAATTATAGTAGGTATATTATACATAGGAGGGCAGTATTATAGTAGTTATATTCGTATAACATAGGGAGGAAGTATTATAGTAGTTATACTCTCTGTAATAGGCGGCAGTATTAACGCTAGCTTTTATTTTTGGAACATAGAGAGCAGTATTATAGTAGTTATATTACTTGTACATAGGAAGGCAGTATTATAGTAGTTATATTCTTGTCATGCAGCCAGTATTTATAGTAGTTATATTATTGTAACATAGGGGACAGTATTATAGTAGTTAATTCTTGTACATAGGGGGAAGTATTACTAGTAGTTATATTCTTGTACATAGGGGGTGGGGGGAAAGTATTATAGTAGTTTATATTCCTGTACATAGGGGCAGTTTTATTGTAGTTATATTCCTGTACATAGGGGAAGTTATTATAGTAGTTATATTCTTGTACATAGGGGGGGCTCAGTGTGTATTATAGTTTAGCTAGCTATATTCTTGTACATGGGCGTTTTTTTTTTTTCCCCCAGTATTTATAGTAGTTTATATTCATGTACATAGGGAGCATATTATAGGTAGTTATATTATTGTAACATAGGAACAGTTATTTATAGTAATTATTATTCTTTGTACATCGGAGGCAGTATTATAGTAGTTATAATTCTTATACCATACGGGCAGTATTATAGTAGTTATTGTTTGTACATAGGAGCAGTATTTATAGTAGTTATATTCTTGTACATAGGGGACGGTATTATATAGTTTATATTCTTGTACATAGGAGGCCAGTAATTATAGTAGACTATATTCTTGTACATAGGGGGAGGTATTATAGTAGTTATATTCCTGTACATAGGAGCATATTATAGTAGTTAATATTCTTGTTACATAGGGTTAGTATTATCGTAGTTTTATTCTTGTACATAGGGGCACAGTATTTAATAGTTTTATTCTTGTACATAAGGGGGGCAGTTATTATAGTAGTTATATTCTTGTACAATATGGAGCAGTATTATAGTAGTTATATTCTTGTTAAAATAGGGGCAGTATTATAGTAGTTATTATTCTTTGGTACATAGAGGGGCATGTTATTATTGGAGTTTATATTCTTGTACCTTGGGAGCAGTATTCATAGTAGTTATATTCTTTGTACATTAGGGAGCAAGTATTATTAGTACGTTATATTCTGGGTACTAGGAGGCAGGATTATAGTAGTTATATTCTTGTACATAGGATGGCAGTATTTATAGTAAGTAGTTTATTCATTGTAACATTAGGGGCAGTATTTTAGTAGTTTTATTTTCTTGATACATAGGGGGGCAGTATTGTAAGTAGTTATATTCTTGTACTTAGGACGGCAAGTATTATAGTAGTTATATTCTTGTACTTAGGATGGCCAGTATCTATAGTAGTTATATTCTAGTACATAGAGAGCAGTATTATTAATAGTTATATTCTTGTACCATTATGAGAGCAGTATATAGTAGTTAATATTCCTTTGTCAATAGGAGCAGTATTATAGTAGGTATTATTATACATTGGAGTGCAGTGTATTATTAGTAGTTATATTCGTTATACATAGGAGAAGTATTTTTATAGTAGTTTTATACTCTTGTTACATGAGGGGCAGTATTATCAGTAGTTAGATTCTTGTTACATAGGGAGCAGTAGTATAGTAGTTATATCCTGTACATAGGACGGGCAGTATTATAGTAGTTATATTTTCTTGTACACATAGGGGCAGTATTATAGTAGTTATTATTCTTGTACATAGGGGACAGTTATTATAGTAGTTATATTTCTTTGTTACATAGGGGAAGTATTATAGTTGTTTAGTTTTCTTGTACATAGGGGGAGGAAAAGTATTATAGTAGTTATATGTCTGTTATACATAGGGGCAGTATTATAGTAGTTTATAATTCCTGGTACCATAGGGGCGTGTTATTATAGTAGTTATGATTCATGTACATAGGGAGCATATTATAGTGAGTTATATTCTTAGTACATAGGAACAAGTTATTATAAGTTAATTTATATTCTCTGTAGACATCAGGAGAAGCAGTTATTATAGTAGTTAATTCTTATACATACAGCGGCAGTATTTTAGTAGTTATTAGTCTTGTACATAGGAGCTAGTAGTATAGTAGTTATATTCTTGTTACATAGGGGACGGTTATTATAGTAGTTATATTCTTGTACATTAGGAGCGCAGTATTTATAGTAGCTATATTCTTTTAAATAGAGGGCGAGGATTATAAGTTGTTATATTACTGTACATAGGGAGCATTAATTTATAGTTGTTATATTTCTTGGTACATAGAGCAGTATTATAGCAGTTATATTCTTGTACATGGAGCAGTATGATTATAGTAGTTATATTCGTGTACATCTGGAGCAATATTATAGTAGTTATATTCTTGTACATAGGTGGCAGTATTATAGTAGTTATATTCTTGTACATAGGCGGGCTAGTATTATAGTAGTTATATTCTTGTACATAGGGGCAGTATTAAGTAGTTATATTCCTTGATACATAGGAGCAGTATTATAGTAGTTGTATTTTATTACATAGGGCAGTATTATAGTAGTTATATTCTTGTACATAGGGAGCCAGTATTATAGTAGTTAATTAGTTGTACATGGGGGATAGACTGTATTATAGATGTTATTATTCTTGTACATAGGGAAAGCAGTATTATAGTAGTTATATTCCTTGTACATATGGAGGGCAGTTTATAGTAGTTATATTCTGTGTACATAGGAGGCAGTTAAGTTTAGTATATTACCTGTAATAGGGGGCATATTATAGTAGTTATATTCTTGTACAAAGAAGCAGTAATTATTAAGCAGTTTATTATTTTGTCATAGGAGCAGTATTATAGTAGCTTAATATTCTTGTACATAAGGGAGCAATATTATAGTAGTTATATTCGTGTACTAGGGGCAGTATTTATAGAAGTTATATTCTTGTAATAGGAGCAGTTATATATAGTAGTTATATTTCTTTGTACATTAGGGGCAGTTATTATAGTAGTTATATTCTTGTACATAGGTGCAGTATTATAGTAGTTATATATTGTACATTAGGATAGCAGTATTATAGTAGTTATATTCTTCTGTATATCATGAGATTGGGGCAGTGTATTATGAGTAGGTTTATATTCTTGTACATTGTGGAGCAGTTTATAGTAGTTATATTCTTGTACATAGGGGCAGTATTATAGTAGTATATTCTTGTACCTTAGGAGCAGTATTATAGTAGTTAATTCCCTATACATAGGGGGCAGTATTATAGTAGTTATATTCTTGTACATAGGGGGCAGTTATTTATAGTTAGTTATATTTTTGTACATAGGGAGGCATGTATTATAGGTAGTTATATTCTTTACATAGGGGCCTCTATTATTAGTTAATTTTATTCTTGTACATTTGGAAGCAGTATTTATAGTAGTTATATGTCTTTGTACATAGGGGCAGTATTATAGTAGTTATATTCATGTACATAGTGGCAGTATTATAGTAGTAAAATTTATAACTCATAGGGGCAGTTTTATAGTAGTTATATTCTAGATTGTTACATACTGGGCAGTATTATAGTAGTTTAGAATTCTTGTACATTAGAGATGCTCAGTTAATATATGTAGTTTTTTTTCTGTACATAGGGCGCCTGTATTTATTAGTAGTTTATATTCCTTGTTCCATAGGGTGCAGTAATTATAGTTAGTTTATTTCTTGTACATTAGGGGGCCAGTCCATTTTATTTAGTTAGTTATTTCTTGTAATAGGAGCCAGTATTATAGTAGTTATATTCTTTGTACATTGGTGCAGTATTTATAGTTAGTTATATTCTTGTACATAGAGGGCAGTATTATAGTAATTATATTCTTGTACATAGGAGCAGTATTATAGTAGTTTTGTTATTGTTTGTGTAGGACCGGTTCCCTTACATTTCACTTACTTCCGTACCAAATACTTTGCATGGTTATTCCAGCCTAACGCACTGATTTATTACTCTCCGTGATACCTTAGAATATCCTCCTCCCAGCTGGTTTACGCCAAAAAGACCAAACCAGCAAGAACCCCACCGGTCCTCTGGACAGAGACGCCCTCTTAACCCATCTGGAGAAGGAGGCTTTGGATGCGAAGGAGCGAGAAGACCTTGTCCCATTCACTGGGGAGAAGAAAGGTAAATTCTGTGTATTCTTTTACAGGACACAACCCGCTATATTGTCCTATGTCCAAAATAAACATCCTGACGTCCATACAAGGGGGCAAATATATTTTTCGTGTCCTGGACTGTAACTTCTGCTTGGCTTCTTAAACCCCCCCTCTGCCCCCTTCTGCAGCCTTGGATGGTGACAGACGTAGACAGGTGCAGACTCTATTCGCTTTGCTGAATTCACTGACCCCTTCTACGCTCTGCTGGGTTCCTGCTGGAGTGTAATGATTTGTACAATGTATACTCACATAGCAGACCGCTGCTCTCGTCTCCAGAGCTGTATTCAAATTTCTGCCGCTTGTTTCTTGTTGACCCTTAGAAATACACATCACATTTTACTGCCCCCTAATGAATCACTGTACAAAGGAGCATGTACTTCAATGTATTTATACCCCGGTCATATTTTCTTTTCTCGACAGGAAAACCCTTTATCCCAAAACAAGCAAAAAGGGAGATCCCTAAAGAGGAGCAGATCACACTAGAACCGGAGCTGGAGGAGGCCTTGGCCAATGCCACCGACGCTGAGATGTGCGACATTGCTGGTAGGAGCCCTGTGGACAAAGTATGCATTTGTGTAAATCAGGACACGATATTGGTGCTTTTTTCCCCAAAATCATAAAAAGGGGGAAAAAGGCTATGGCCTTAGCTAGTTCTTAGCCCTCATCATGGGCCCATTTTTGGTGATCATCACTCCTTTTCCCCAACCATATTTGAAAGGAACCTCTTGACTTCTATTTGTCGTATACCAAAAGGTTTTGATCCCATAATTGGACCAAAATGTTCAAAAGGCCTCCCCCGTTTTGACCTTTTACCTTGTAGAAAAATTAAGGTTTTCCCACCAGTGCATTTAGAAGGAAAGCCCTCATACTGAAATTCCGGTTTTTTAAGCTAAGTCTTAACATAGCAGAATTTTTTGGGTGATGAGGTCCGAAAGGGGTTTTTCACCATGCTTTTTCATAGACCAAAAACCTTTTTAGATTATGCTTTCCTGTCTCTTCCTTTTAGGTTGGTGGTGGGCCCTTTCTCCCTACATCGATTTTATTCACCCCCATTCCTGTTTTTTTGGTTTTTTTTTTGAAATTTAGGGGATTTTTCTGGTTCCTAGGCTGCAGTAAAAAACCAGGGGTTTCGCAGCTTTTAGTGGATCAAAGGTCTGTAGTATAATGCCAGGGTTGGAAGCTTATCTGAGAGATGAAACAGGCTGTAGCTATAGCGACCCGAGGAGGAGTGACCCTACAAAAGGGGAACTGGAATAGGTAGGACAGTTAAGGCACATATTCAAAGTGATTGTTTTTGCAAGCTTTAAAAAAAAAAGCACAAACCCGTAGTGGGCAAACCCCCTTTAAAATATCAGCTCAGTAAATTTGCAGTTTTCTAGTTGCAGACATGGGGGGATACTTATCTAGGAGCAAGGGGCTTTAAATTTCAAATAAACAAAATTAAGTTTTTTCGTCCTCAGCGCCGGCGTCCTGTTTGTTGACCCGTGGGGGACGCATCCCTGCTCCAAAAGAAGAGCAAAGAGAGAAGGGGGAGGGAAGGACGGTAAAACCCGGGAAACCTGTGTGCACTCAGACAGAAAATAAAAAAAAATTCTTATCGTCTAAAAATAGCAAATAAACAAAGCAATATATTTGAAAAAAAAACTTTTAAAATTTCCCGTTTCCCCAAATGTTGAAAAACCTTTACTTTGTAGTGAGACAACACCTTTAAAAAATTTATACAGGTAAGGTTTTACTAGAATTGTTTCGGGGACCCTTACCTGTTAAAGGGGTTTTTTCTCACTACATTGATTATCTCCCTCCCGTTTTTTTTGGTTTCAAATTTTAAATTTAGGGATTTTTTACGGTTCCACTAGGCTGCAGTAGAAGCCAGGTCTGTAGCTATAGCAAAACCCGTGTGGCACCTATCAGGAGAGATCAAACGGGCGGTAGCTATAGGGCCATGCGGCAGCCTATCAGGAGAATAAAAGGTCTGTATATGGACCGAGGAGCTGATGCGCCATACAAGAGGGGATATCTAGGAATAGGTAGGACACTGTTATTGGACACATATTGCAAAGTGACTTGTTTTTGCAAGATCTTTAAAATAAAAAGCAGCAATTCCTGTAGTGAGACAACCCCTTTAAGTTCGGGAAGGCAATAAGTTTGAGAACATCATGTGATCATCTCCACTGACTCTATCCAGTCCTGGAGACACGCTACACTTTGTCCTTTGGACATCTGCGGTGGGATGAGTACATGATATTAATCCAGATGGTGAGGTCTGTGTGATTCAGGAGGTTTTACTTCAGATTATGATCTAGCTCTTAAAACTCGAGTGTGAAAAGCTCAGGTGTGACCTCACTGAGGAGCTATGCTCGTCTCTGGGAGACCTCACAATTAAACAACCCCGCAGATGACTATATGAACCTAACTCGGACACGATGGTGCTAACCATGGAGACCAGAAGCATAGCAAACACTCATTATTTACTGAGTTTCACCCATTGTTGCGGAGCTGAGTTTGCATTTGGCACATCTCTGCATAATAATGAATTGGGTTCTCTGTGGTGTTGCATAGGACTGCAGGTCCCTTTAGTAAATGTGCAAAAATGGGTTGATGATGATGATGGGAAGTATTTCTAACAAACTTTGAAGAGAAAACAATGAAATCATTCTGAACCTTCATCCCTGTTTCTGGTTCCGATTTCAAGGGACAAATTGTTGTAGGATGAACCTTATTTATAAAGGTGGAGAACCCCTTTAAGGGATGCCGAATGATATTGATAAGTCGAGGAAAGGACAGATAAAAGAGGTGATACATTTTGCATGGGGAGCAATCCCTTAGGTTTGATGTGCCGCACCCGGGTCATTGCTTTCTTCTCACCTATAACCATCTGTCACGTGGTCGTAGGGGGTTTCGTGCCCATTTGTTAACTCTTGGTGTTCTTCTGCACACTTCCTTCTGCACCCATAGCTGAGCCCGCACCATTTCCCCCCCAGTCAGCAGAACTCTGAAGATTTGTATCTGAGTCAAGTGTTATTTTTAGTATGGGAGAGTAAGGCTGAGGGGGATATCTTCTTACCCTGTGTGTCAAGGATGAGGGCATGGTATATTAATCATGTATTTTCTCACAACCATGCATTAGTGCCACCAAGAGGGACGATGTCACCCACCAGTTTACTTCATGGGTGTCCAAGGAAATATCCAAAAACACAAATTACAATCGACGCTGAAACCCCATAGAAACAATGAACTTATAAACATTTGAAGTGAATTTATGAAACATTTGAAGTGTATTCCTGCTATCCTTTGTACATTTTTAATATAAAGGTCTTTAGTGCACATTTTGATCAAATTCCTTATGACCACAAATTGTATAGTGCATTGGGTGGAGTAGCTGCCTCCATCTTAGCTGTGCACTTCACCCATCTGCCCAGTAATTTCCTTATAATCGGTGTGAATAGCCTAAATGTATGGCAGCTTGTCCCCATGGAGAGTCATGAGGAACCCGTCTGTTGAGGTTACCTTGACGCAGTAGGTGGACATATGCAATTTGATCAAAATGACCACTAAAAACCTCTCTTTTATAACTGTACAAAGAATAGCGGTGATGCTTTTTTATAAGTTTAGTGTATGTGTTTCAGTGCCTACAGTAATTTTTGTTTTTATAGACTTTGCTTTTAGTGTGCATCTGTATCCAGGTCAGTTGCAGTGGAGGTGCTGGTGAATTTTGGTTTCGTTCCCAAGAAAATAGATACATTTCAGGAGGACTGATGACCATGAAGCTCAATTTAGACTTGAATTTTTGTTTTATATATAATGGGCCTTATGTATGAAAACTGTCTTGCAGTAAGACTGTGCTGCTCATAGCAACCAATCAGAGCCCATAGCAACCAGAGATCATAACACCCAATCATAGCCGATAGCAACCAATAAGAGCCCATAGCCACCAATCAGAGCCCATAGCAACCAGAGATCATAGCAACTAATCATAGCTCAGCTTTCATTTCACATAGTGCTTTTGGAAAATGAAAGCTGAGCTTGTTTTGGTCGTATGGGGTCTGGTTTGGTTGCTATGGGCTCTGATTGGTTGCTGTGTGCTGTGATTGGTTACTGTGGACTCTGGTTGCTATGAGCTCTACTTGCTATAAGCGCTCATTGATTGCTACAAGCTCTGATTGGTTGCTATGGGCTCTGATTGGTTTCTTGGGCTCAGCTTCATTTCATTAGTGCTTTTGGAAAATGAGCATGAGCTCTGATTGGTCGCTATGGGCTCTGATTGGTTGCTATGAGCTCTAATTGCTATAAGCACTTATTGGTTGCTATGAGATCTGTTTGGTTGTTATGGACTCTGGTTGCTATGAGCTCTGATTGGTTGCTGTGGGCTCTGATTGGTTTCTATGGGCAACAAGGACAGTCTTACTGCTAGACAATTTTCATACATAAGGTCCTTTATTTGTATTATATGACATAACATGTAGACTGGGTCCAATCAGCCCTAAATTATTACTGACTGCTACTCTTATTTTTTTTTCCTATTATAGCCATCTTGGGGATGTATACACTGATGAGTAACAAGCAGTATTACGACGCCATCACCACTGGAATCATTATAAATAAGGAGGGCATCAACAGTAAGTGCAATGGTTGATCATACAAAAATGCGACGGATTGTACGCATTTTAAGATCTGTAATACCTTGTATACTTTCTTATGTGCTAACTGACTCCATTAATAAAATATGTTTAAAAAAAAAAAAAAACAGTAAGCAAATAGGTGTTTTTTTACTTTACCATAAAAAAATTATAATTTTGGTCTCACCATTCCTATCTTATATGTTTTGTTAATGCAAGCACTCATAAAAATATTAATAGTCACATATTTGTTATTTTACCTGATTGATTTTAATCTTTTTTGTATTTCAATAAAGCTTTGAATAAAAAAAATTGGTAGTACTTTTCCTATGCCAATGTCCCTAATGTGTCTGAAATATAAGTTATAATCGGTGAGCTGTGCTTGGATACATGTTGGTGCTATATACTGAATAGCAATGTCATGTGTGCACTTCCTCCTCACAGGCGTTGTACAACCAGACAAATATAAACCCGTCCCGGACGAGCCCCCAAATCCAACAAATGTGGAAGAAACACTGAAGAAGATAAAGAGCAACGCGTCAGACCTGGTGGAAGTGAATCTAAATAATATCCATGTAATTATCCTGTAGAATATGAGCTGCGGCAATAAGTTTAGGCTGAAGTATACTCATGTCAGTAACATCATTATGTGTTATCTTGCTGCAGGACATTCCTATACCTACGCTAAAGGAGGTTTGCGATGCCCTGAAGACTAACACACATGTGAAGAAGCTGAGTTTAGTAGCTACACGCAGTAATGATCCCGTGGCTTATGTAAGTTCCATCTATTGCAAGGTTATTAATTGCTTAGACCCCGACCCTCCCAAAATTACAATGGCTGTTTCATCAAGTTAGACCCTTCCTTAACAACTACTGTACAGCTGATTGCTGTGGCTCTGGCCTCAGAATATTTTAAGCGTGAGGCCCAGAACTGACTCCATTAGATTGTGTAATAGTAATTGCACTTCAAGACACATTTACAACAAATCCCATGGCGCAGAAATTGGCACGTGTTGGATATTTTCAAGTGTTCATTATGTCCAGTACACAGAGTTATCCTGGCTTTTAAAACTGATGGCCTTCGGGGATGTTCACACGGCGTTTTGAATACTTTTTGGGGATCTGAAAAACATATTCAAAACCTCGGCGTAAAACGCTTCCATCCTGCACCATAATAGGGCGTCTGCTGCATCAAACTGATCAAGAATTGACATGTCAACTCTGAACGGATCCAAACGACGCATATAAAACACATATCGTCTGAACGTCAATGTGTGTTTTACATTGAAAGGCGATACTATGTTTGTTCTTGGTAAGAGAATTAGCGCTCGGGAAAATGAAAAAAAACTAATGAAACCTGGGTATTATCCACTATTGTGGTGTCTTAGTTTATTAAAAGAATTTGAAATCGACGCGTTTCGCAGGCTAAACGAGCCTACTTCCTCAGGTACCTGCGAAACGCGTCGATTTCAAATTCTTTTAATAAACTAAGACACCACAATAGTGGATAATACCCAGATGTCTTTGGTTTTTTTCATTTTCCCGAGCGCCAATTCTCTTTGCAAGAACAAACATAGTATTCTGGACCATGGATCTTCATGTGCAGAGTGATCTCCGGGGAACGAAAGAGACACGTTTGGCTGCTATGGACGGGACAGATAGTGATGAAATCGATAGTTCAGGCAATTATATGTGTTATACCATACTGTACAACATTATCAGGTGAGCAGTTCTAAACCTGTTATTACGTTGATAGCGTCATATTTCACTTGAGTGCGCTTCTTCTTGGTTCTCCAAAATTCTACAGCACTTCTATTATATTGAAAGCGATATAAATCACACTGCACATTGTCAGATAAGTGTTTGGGTCCGAAACAGTCTGAAAGACGCCATGTGAACAAAGCCTTAAATTGGTGGAGGTTTGACTCCTAGGCCATCAGTTTTAAAAGCCAGGATAACTCCTTTAAATCGCTAGTCTGTAATGTAATAAGTTATAATAATTTTTATAAAGTGGAAAAACCATGTTGGAGACCAGTCTTAGGGCTCATGCAGGGCAGTGTGCATGGTACAAGGCCTCATGTCCTCCATTTTGCATGCCATACTATAGAGTTTTCAACCTTTAGGGAACAAAGGCATTACTGTAAGGGTAAGGATAACATCTGTACAGAGGAGCAATTGTAGACGTACTGTGGGTGCCAATTGGTGGATTAAATACTAAGAATCTGCTGGGTGCCAACATCTGTACGGACATATGGAGCATACTATAGAATCTGCTGGGTGCCAACATCTGTACAGACCTATGGAGCTAAAATAGAAACTGCTTGGTGCCCACATCTGTACAGACATATGGAGCATACTATAGAATCTGCTGGGTGCCAACATCTGTCCGGGCCTATCGAGCTTACTGTAGAGTCTGCTGGGTGCCAACATCTGTCCGGGCATATAGAGCATACTATAGAATCTGCTGGGTGCCAACATCTGCACGGACATATGGAGCTACTATAGAATCTGCTGGGTGCCAACATCTGTACGGACATATGGAGCATATTGTAAAGTTGACGGGTGCCACAATCTGTCCTGACATATGGCGCATACTTTAGATTCTGCTGGGTGCCAACATCTGTCCGGACATATGGAGCATACTGTAGAGACTGCTGGGTGCCAACATCTGTATGGACATATGGAGCATACTGTAGAGTCTGCTGGGTGCCAACATCGGTATGGACATATGGAGCATACTGTAGAGACTGCTGGGTGCCAACATCTGTCCGGACAGGATACTGGATGCTTAACTGTAGGGGCTCTAGCTGCTCGGTGCCAACTTCTGTCCGGACATTTGGAGAATTCTTTAGTGTCTGCTGGGTGCCACCATCTGTACGGACATATGGTGATACTATAGAGTCTGCTGGGTGCCAACATCTGTATGGACATATGGAGCTACTATAGAGTCTGCTGGGTGCCAACATCTGTACGGACATATGGAGTATACTGTAGAGTCTGCTGGGCGCCAACATCTGTACGGACATATGGAGCATACTGTAGAGTCTGCTGGGTGTTGGTGTGGCTTGAAAAATGTATCAAGGACAACTGGATTTTTTTTTTTATTGAAATAGTAAATGATTAAAAATGCATACAAAGAAGTACCCTATTTTTCACGGTAATTTACAAATTTTAGTGAGTAATTTTAATTTTTATATTTTTTTAATTTAGTACCCTAACCCAAACAACAGTTAAAAGGGGTGACTCCTTTTCAATCAAAATGACATGCATTTGGGAATAGTTTTAAATAGGATAGAATGCCGATACAACAGGTTTTTGATTTTTTTTGTATACCGGGGGAGCCTGTTGTTTTTCGAGTCGGGGGGCTGTATTGAAAACTCCTAAAGAGTATAATGGGGAGTCATGTACATTCTGAAACGACACTTTCAGGGGCCCATTCTCAAAATAGGTGTGGGTCCCATAAATGAGACTCACAACTATCAGACTGCGATGACATAGCCTATTGACATACCCTCAAAGTCTGTGGTGGGAACACCCCTTTGATTTTAAGGGAACCTGTCACATAGATTATCCCCCGCTTGCTGAGATCAGCACAAGCTAGTGACAGATTAGCTGTTTCCAGTGCTGTGCCCCTTATTCTGTAAGATGCGGCAGTTTCAGAGCATTTAAGAGCGCGGCAGCCAGCGCTGCCGTGGGTCGGCAGGCGGCGCTGCCGTGGGGCGGAACACGGCGCTGCCGGGGGTCGACAGGTGGCGCCGCCGGGGGTCATCAGACGGCGCTGCCGGGGGTCGTCAGGCGGCGCGCCGGGGGTCGTCAGGCGGCGCTGCCGTGGGGCGGAACACGGCGCCACCGGGGGTCGTCAGACGGCGCCGCCGGGGGTCGTCAGACGGCGCTGCCGGGGGTCGTCAGGCGCCGCCGGGGGTCGTCAGGCGGCGCTGCCGTGGGGCGGAACACGGCGCCGCCGGGGGTCAGACGGCGCGCCGTGGGGCGGCAGGCGCCGCCGTGGGGTCGCCTGCGCCCCGGGGTAGAGCAGGGGCACTGGTGGGGGTGTAGAGGGCAGCGTGACGGGCCGCCGGGGGTCGGCAGGCGGCGCTGCCGTGGGGCGGAACACGGCGCCGCCGGGGGTCGACAGGTGGCGCCGCCGGGGGTCGACAGACGGCGCCGCCGGGGGTCGTCAGACGGCGCTGCTGGGGGTCGTCAGGCGGCTCTGCCCGTGGGGGGACCTGCGCCCGGGTGGGTCGACAGCTGGGCCCCTGGGGTGGACAGGCGCTGACAGGCGCCGCCGGGGGTCGGCAGGCGGCGCTGCCGTGGGCGGAACACGGCGCTGCCGGGGGTCGCAGGTGGCGCCGCCGGGGGTCGTCAGAGCGGCGCCGCCGGGTCGACAGGTGGCCCGCCGGGGGTCATCAGACGGCGGCCGTCGGGGCGACAGGTGGCGCCGCCGGGGGTCGTCAGATGGCGCCGCCGGGGGTCGACAGGTGGCGCCGCCGGGGGTCGTCAGACGGCGCCGCCGGGGGTCGTCAGACGGCGCTGCTGGGGGTCGTCAGGCGGCTCTGCCGTGGGGTGCCTGCGACCACTGGTGTAGAGCAGCACGGCCACGGTGGAGAAGCATGACGGTGCCGCCGGGGGTCTCAGACGGCGCCGCCGGGGGTCGTCAGGCGGCCCCTGCCGGGGGTCGTCAGGCGGCGCTGCCGGGGGGGGAACAGGCGCCGCCGGGGGTCAGCAGGCGGCCCCGCCGGGGGCGGCAGACGGCGCCGCTGGGGGTCGCAAGGTGGCCGCCGTGGGTCGCGGGCGACCAGGTGTAGAGCGCAGCTGGCCGGTTTGGGCAGCGGAAAACGGCGCCGCCGGGGGTCGGCAGGCGGCGCTGCCGTGGGGCGGAACACGGCGCTGCCGGGGGTCGGCAGGTGGTGCTGCCGAGGGGGCGACAGGTGGCGCTCGTCAGCGGGGCGGGTCGGCGGCGGCGCCGCCGTGGGGTGGAACACGGCGCCGCCAGGGGTCGACAGGTGGGGGGCGCTGCGCCGGGGGTCGTCAGACGGCGCCGCCGGGGGTCGTCAGACGGCGCGCTGGGGGACGTCAGGCGGCCTGCCGCGTGGGGTCGGCGCGCCCCTGGGGTGTAGGCGGCGCCGCACGGTGGGAGTCAGCAGCGGTGGGGCGACAGGTCGCACTGGGGTGGGGGCAGCGCCGGCCGTGGTGTGGAAACAGGCTGCCGCGGGGCGTCGACAGGTGGGTGCCGGGGGCGTCAGGCGACCGCTGGTGTGGAGCGGAAGCCAGCACTGGTGGAGCGGCTGCTGGTGTCAATTAGCTGCCACTACTCGTGTCGAGCAGCACTTACACCTGCATATGAATTATGTGGACTCTTTTTTGGCAGAGTTGGCTGCAAACTACCAATTTTGAGTATTTAATGCTCTGAAGCTACTGCACCCTAAAGAATAAGGGACATAGCGCTGGAAACAGCATGTCTGTCACTAGCTTGTGCTGTCCTCAACAAGAGGGGTATAAACTATGTGACAGGAGCCCTTTAAAGAAATTCCATGTTGTACCATAAAGTATAATTAATTAGTTGATCAATCTGATTGTTAAGTAGAATCCCGAGTGGCTAAAGTGAGTCAGCCAGGATGTATCAGATGGCTACACTGAAGAGCACAGTCTAAGGAGCTTTCTGATCTTCACCTTTTAACCCCTGTCCAGGGATCTAGACTTCACAGCCTTCTATAACAACAGCTGATCTTACTTGATACATTAGTGTAGAGTTATAAGAAAGATGTGGTTGTACAGGTATAAGGTCAGGCAAGCAAAGTTTGGGTGTCACAGGTATCAGGCGAGAGGTCAGGTTGGGCCAGGTCATAACCAAGGAATATCAGTCACTATGGAACTGTGACATTTCACTTAGCAAAAGTAACCTATTGTTCAGAGCACACAGTGTCCAGGAGTGGATGGGAATCAGTTTTGGACTGGGGTGCCTGGTGCCCAGGAGTAGAGCTGGTTCTTGGGGCCCACCAGTGGAGATGATTCTTGGAGCCACCAGTGGAGATGATTCTTGGGGCCACCAGTGGAGATGATTCTTGGGTCTCACCAGTGGAGATGATTCTTGGTCCCACCAGTGGAGTTGATTCTTGGGGCCCATGAGTTGAGTTGATTCTCAGGACCCATCAGTAGAGTTGATTATTGGGACCCATGAGTGGAGTTGATTATTGGGGCCCACCAGTGGAGTTGATTCTCAGGACCCATCAGTAGAGTTGATTATTGGGGCCCACCAGTGGAGGTGATTCTTGGGGCCCACCAGTGGAGCTGATTCTTGGGGCCCACCAGTGGAGGTGATTCTTGGGGCCCACCAGTGGAGGTGATTCTTGGGGCCCACCAGTGGAGGTGATTCTTGGGGCCCACCAGTGGAGGTGATTCTTGGGGCCACCAGTGGAGTTGATTCTTGGGGCCCACCAGTGGAGATGATTCTTGGGGCCACCAGTGGAGGTGATTCTTGGGGCCACCAGTGGAGATGATTTTTGGGCCCCACCAGTGGAGAGGATTCTGGGTGCTCACCAGTGGAGTTGATTCTTGGGGCCACCAGTGGAGAAGATTCTTGGTGCTCACCAGTGGAGTTGATTCTTGGGGCCCACTTGTGGAGTTGATAATTGGGGTCCACCAGTGGAGTTGATTATTGGGGCCCACCAGTGGAGATGGTTCTTGGAGCCACCAGTGGAGGTGATTCATGGAGCCCACCAATGTTGTTGATCCTTAGAACCCCCAAATGTAGTTCATCATTGATCCCACCCTACAGCGACTGTACATTACTGCACATGACTCTTGCTTCTTGCCTTTCTCCTTGAAAAGTAGCCATAGGCCTGCCATGCTCAGGGGGTCCAACATTCCCTGGACGCATCAGGGATTTCCTCTGCTCCCTTGTGAGCGAGTCCAAGCCTGGTTGGCAGGTGAAGAGGACAGAGGTCACTTCTGAGAACACCAAGACATGGGTGCCTGATGTCAATTGCTATTACCATAAGTCATTGCTTATCCAGGATGCCAATTTGACAAATTAGTTCTCGCTCCACAAAGCATCCTGGAAATAAGGAACAAGAGCAGTATCAGGTTCTTAGCAGTTGTAATCTGTTTATTGCTATTTGTGCAAGGCCCAGTTCTACTTCAGTACCTAAAAATTCTTACAGGTACTTGTACTCAGTGAATTTTGACTAAAAAAAAAAAAAAAAAAAATCAATATACTCTCTCAAGTCATATGCCATTAGACCGAAATCCTTTCTCCTTTGATACCAGAGCACTGGCACTATATTACAGGCAGGGAATGTGTTGCTCTAAGGCCATGTTCACACGGCTTAAAATGGGCCGTATTTTGGTCCGTAATTACGCACCAAAGTGCGCAAATTACGGGCTGAAAACGGCCCATTCATTACGGTAATCCACAGTTCTCATAGAGAACTATGGATTACGTCTCCTCTCCCTGCTCGGCGAATACGCCGCGTTGGTTGAGAAGTTAATTATGAATTCCTCGCGGCGTATACGCGCCACTGGTAATGAATGTCTATGGGCCGGCGAGGTGCCGGCCCACCGCTCCCTCCCCCGCTCCCGGCCATACGGCGTAACTGCGGGGTGTAATTACGTCCCGCAGTTAACCCGTGTGAACATAGCCTCAGGGTATGTTCACACGGCGTAATTGCGGCGCATACAGAACACGGCGCATTTACGCCGGGTGCTTGGGAGTCGCGTGCGGGGGTGGGCGGGGAGTGTTTTGTGGCTACCCGCCAGCCCCATAGACAGTGATTAGACATGTCACTTATCTCCCCGTGCGTACAATATGATTGTATTGTACGCACGGGTGAACGAGGCACAATCCTGGCTCTCTATGAGAACTATGGATTACCGTAATTATGGTATTAAGCGCAGTACGAAATACGTGGCGAAATACGCCCCAAAATAAGCCGTGTGAACATAAAACAAAACATAAAAAACCTAAACCACACACACAAATAAACTAGATAAGTTAGGAAAAAAAATATTTGCCCTCCAGGACACCCGACATTAAGCACAATAACTAACAACAAGAAACATGAACCCCTATAGCCCCCTGTAGTCATTTGTATCGAAGATTGAACGGCATAAAACAAAACTCTTGCAAAAATGGAGCAAGTACTTTTTTTCACATTTTTTTTAGGATTTGCCATTACATTTTAGGGTGTGTTCAATGGAACCATTACAAAGAACATTATGTCCCACGAAAAATAAGCCCTGATAAGTTTATGTAGATGGAAAAATAAAAAAATGATGGCTCTTGGAAGGCGGAGAGAAAAACGAATGTGAAAAGAGAAAAAAATGCTTAAGACGACATGTCCAATTAGAGCAGCGCCATTTTTTTGGTTGTATTTAGCGCCAAAAAAACCCTGTTCTCTATATAAATGAACTGTAGTACACCAACACTAGGTGCATTATACGCCAGGCACCACACATTTGAATGTGCCTAAAGTAGGCGCATTACAGAAGCTAGCAACGATATGCTATGCGCCTAGATAGGCGCCTCAATTTTACAATGTAAAGTAGACCACACGACAGATTGTTGACAGGTTCGTTCATTCAGGTGCACTTTACACTATTTTAATGCACCTTAAAACTAGCGTGGCGGAGACTCTTTTCGGACATGTCGCCCTTTGACGTATGGGGTTAAAGGGGTTGTCCCACTACAGACATTGATGGCCTATTGCTAGGCTATACCATCAATGTCAGATTGTTTCCAAGCTCTGGGACCCGCACCTATTATCAAAACAGGCCAGGATACCTCTCTGTTCTGAACAGAGAGGTCGTCGGGACTCTCCCATACAAATAAATGGGAGTTCCGAGTATAGAACGTTCTGAATGGAGAGGTGGTCGGGACTCTCCCATAGACATGAATGGGGGTTCTGAGTATAGAACATCGAAAAGAGAGGGGTCGGGACTCTCCCATAGACATGAATGGGAGTTCTGAGTATAGAACATTCTGAACAGAGAGGGGGTCGGGACTCTCCCATAGACATGAATGGGAGTTCCCAGTATAGAACATTCTGAACAGAGAGGTGGTCGGGACTCTCCCATAGACATGAATGGGAGTTCCCAGTATAGAACATTCTGAACAGAGAGGGGGTCGGGACTCTCCCATAAAAATAAATGGGAGTTATCAGAACAGCCAAGCTCCTGTGTTCATGTTCGTATGAGGTGGACAACCCCTTTAATATCACAACCTTTTTAAAGACCTCTGTACTCACCAGGACTTCCTCTGTATCCAGTGTTCCTTAATCTTCGGAGCTCTCTGTGAAGTTTAATTCACCACCATCACATCCAGGGTGCCGAGCGCAGAATTGTCTTTGGCTGCCGCTATAATAAATCCTTTAAAGATCCAGCTGTCTTTGATGAATGATAAACAGGTTAATACAAAATACAGGTTAATACAAAATACGTACAAAGGAAAAGTGATAGGAGAGGACATTGGGAGACAAATTCTCTGTGAATTAAAAAGAAAAATGGAGTGTTTTGCATCTTTATTTTTTCTCTTATAGCTTAAAAACCTTATGTAACTATTTTTACTGATTTCTAAGTTCCATTAAGAAATGAATCCCTGTACAATATACAGTGATACTAATATCTTGCAGTGTACTGTAATTTTACTGATTGCACAAATTGCACCCTGTGATTGTGTCATGCAGGGTGTGAGTGATAGAAGGGGGCTACCCTGTCTTAGGGCTTAGATGCTGTGGTTGCAATAGACTGTAGCATCTACGTGGTTAAACATGCAATCCCCTATATAATATACTGTGATACTAATGTATTGTGGTATACGGTACTTTACTGATTTAATGATAACAAACAAATTGTGAATGTGTTATACAAGGATTGGCTCATAGAGGGGGCCACCCTGTTTTAGAGTTAGATGCTGTGGTTGCAGTAGACAGTAGCATCTATGTGGTTAAACATATGGGATCAGAGTTATTTCTGATCCCAGCTATACTTTAGCTACAGACTGGCATAGGAAATAGTCTTTTGCTGTACATAGCCCAGAAATGGAATATTCTACACGTGGATCGGGTGGGCTACACTAGAAAAACACTAGAAAAAGCAAAATTATGGTTATTTAGTTTAAAAGAAAGACCTAATAATTAGGTATAAATATATCAAGGGTCAATACAGAGATCTCTCAGTTGATGTGTGTATACCTAGGACTGTGACTATATCTGGGAGGCATCTTCCATACCTAAAGGAAAGAAGGTTTCTGCACCGACATAGAAGGGAATTCTTTACTGTAAGAGCAGTGATACTATGGAGCGCTCTTCCAGAGGAATGGGTCAAGGTGAAGTAACTGAAACCGTTCAGAAGTCTAAAAATACTTCACGTTATAGCCACTAGATTTATAGAAGGAATTTTCTTTCCTTAAGAGGAGGACAATTGGCTTCTACCTTATGAAATTTTTCTGCCTTCTTCTGGAATAACATTGCAAAAAATGGACTGCATTAGATGGATGTTTGTCTTTTTCCAGCCATGTAAACTTTGTAACCTACCTGAGACTCACTCCGCATATTTGTCTTACGTTAGCCGTTTTTCCTCTCTACCGCTACATAACAATTTTCTCGTTCTCCGCAGGCTGTGGCTGAAATGCTTAAGGAAAATAAGACTCTCGAGAGCTTAAACATTGAGTCCAACTTTATCTCCAGTGCAGGGATGTTGGCTGTGATCCAAGCCATGAAAAAGAATTCTACATTGACCGAACTTAAGGTGGATAACCAGGTAAAGTGAGGCCTGAAGCTTAAAAAACTCACCTGAACACGTGGAGAACATACAAACCCAATGCAGATGTTGTCCCGGGTTGGAGTTGATCTCATCAATGTTAAAGACTTAGGGAACCGCATTCACATTGTGCGCATGTTTTATTCTGATAAGCAGAACATGTGCACAATATTCTCCAGGTGTTATGTGGTTACGTTGGCAATTGTGCCGCCCGATGTGCAGGAGACTGTAAGCAGAGATGCACTTTAGTATAAACTGCTGGTGTCATAGATGTGGACGAGCTCTGACCATAGTCTTCTATTCCCTGCAGCATCAGAACCTCGGAGACACTGTAGAGATGGAGATGGCTTCCATGCTGGAGAACTGTCCTTCTGTCGTACGCTTTGGCTACCACTTTACACAGCAGGGACCAAGGGCCCGAGCTTCAAATGCCATTGCCAGAAATTTGGAGACACGTAAGTTTTTTCGATTTCCAACCCATTGATATGAATCTGACTGTGTAATGCTTTGTTCCCCCTGCGGAGGTGCTGCAGACAAACTAAACACCTACTGCCAGGTTTCCTCATGTAATCACTGTGCAATCTGCTTATTATCCAGAGAACTTTCTAAGGGTATGTTCACACGGTTTATTTTGGGGTGCATTTCGCCGCGTATTTTGCGCCGTACTGCGCTCTAATACAAGCGAGATGCGCCCCATAAGTCCGGTAATCCATAGTTCTCATAGAGAACTATCTCTTACGCCTCCTCTCCGCGCTCGTACAATATGAACGTATTTTACGCGCAGGGAGATAAGTGACATGTCACTTATTCGCGGCGCTTTCTCACTACGAGTAATGACAGTCTATGGGGCTGGCGGGCTGCCACCCCCCTCCCCCCGCATCGTGGGAGTATGCGGCGATCAGCACGAGCTCCCGAACACCCGGCGTAATTGTGGGGCATACTGTACGCCCCGCAATTACGGCGGGTGAACATACCCTAAGAAGTAGGAATCTTTCAAAATGGAGAACTCCTGTAGCACAGAGAAAAGACTGTCTGGCACAAATACATCTTGTCCAGCACATTTGGAAGGCTTGGAAGGTTGTCCCCCCAAACTTATCTCTGATCTCTCAAAGAACTTTCTGTTATTGGTCCACAACTGTATTTGAATAAAGCATTGAATGGGGAAGGTCAATGCCAACTTTCCATACTGTCCCAGTGAGTATGACTCAGTCCGGAGTGATGCAGCTATTCTAGGTCTTAGGATATGTTCACACGTCTGATTTGGATGCTGTTTTGGCATGAATTCCGCCCCCACAACAGCATAAAAAATGACTAAGCCCCTCAGTGCATTTTCATGGACTCCTAGGTAAAACCATGTTGTAGTTTTTACATGTGTTTCAACCGTTTATTTTCAGCGCTTTGTCTTGCACTGAAAAATAAGTGATGTAAATTCTTGAGGCGTTTTTCCACAAGTAAAATGCCCATAGGAATCGATGGAGAAGTTCAAATCCTCGGCTTTTTTTTGGATGCAAATACATGGCCAAAAACTGCTCTGGCAAGTAATTTTTATGGGTGTTTCAGTAAGAAAACAGCGCTGTAAAACCACGTAGAAAACCACATGGAAGAAATCTTATCGAATCCTCGTCAAAAACTCAACTGAAAACTCCCGCGTACAAGGTGGTTTTCAGACAAGTCAGCCGTGTGAGCATACCCTTAAACCAGGGGTGTCAAACTGCGGCCCTCCAGCTGTTGGGAAACTACAACTCCCATCATGCCCACTGTTATAGATTATACAAATGCATGATGGGAGTTGTAGTTTCCCAACAGCTGGAGGGCCGCAGTTTGACACCTGTGCCTTAAACCGTTAACCCTCAACCAGGTGTAAAATCCTTACTGTCCTACCCCATCTCCCCATGGAAGATGTAGGGGGAAAGAAGAAACAGACATATTGTATATGGAGCCAAGCACGCATGTGTATGGGCAGTATTAATAATCTGCTTTGATAATTATCTATATACAAGATGTTTGAGAGTTTATCATCTTTATGTTCGCTGATGTAGTCGGGGTGCAGGAGCATTGGCAGGAGAGCTACTATAGTGGATGGATATCTATGCAGTAGAGGGCGTCCTATATGGGAATGAAGGAAGTGCAAGGATGCTCATATTTTTTCTTTTCTTGTGACAGGTCGTAAGAAGAAGAAGAACATCCAATGAATCTATTTTATGTCCCCGAAAACTCCTGAAGTCCAACCTCCTTCATCTCGTAGCTGATGTCTGTGTCCCATTTTTGCCTTCGCTTTGGGACCCTCATCTGTATACATCACATCACGCATCTTTTTATTTTCCCCTCACCTATATATTTGCTGTCATCCCCCTTTACCCATTAGTCCTCCGTCTGTCTCCTCTTTCATATGATCTTCTTCTTCTATGGTAACACTGCCATCGATTGTCTTAAAGTTTACGCACCATTTACCAAACTGTTGGAAAGAAGCCATTTTGTGGGCGTCACAGTTCACGCTATCATTTTTTATAAGCTGCCAGTAAGGTGCTCATACATGTCTTGATGGATGTAGGTCTTGCTAAATTTTCCTGCCTCTTTTTGATTCAACACTGCAACCAGAGTTAGGTGCATATCATTATGACCACTGCCAACAGCCTGGCACCCCTAGCAAAAAAATATCGGATTATTGGATGGAAAATTGGCCAATGTCTGGTTGACTGGAGACCTTTGAGTCGCAAAGGAAAATCCATAAGAGGGTCTTCCATCTACCATGTGCCATTTATAATATTGGTGTCTTCCCATATTGCCGAGCGGCTTTGGGCCTTCTCAGGCATCAGGGTCTGGTGCACCTGTTACCCCTTGTCTGCTTTAGTGACCTCATTTGATCCTCGGGGGACAGGCTTCAAACTTTCATGTTTGTCTATTCAGGATACACAATGGCTGACTTTGGTTTGTGACGGTCACATGAAATCTAAAGTTTGGTTCCCCCAACCAAAGGTCTAACTTTATCAGCCCAGTATGTAATAATGGGGACAGAGGGGAGTGGGAGCCATACTGGAATTAAAGTAAAAAAAAATTGTATTTAAAATATGTAAATAAAGTGACTTTGACCTGTATCGTGGCCGTCATTCATTGCTCTCTATGGGCATCTTAAAAAACGCCTTGGTCACACGGCTCAGTATTGATATAGTGATTCCATTGATTTGTATTGGCCTCCCTGCAGACCCATTCCTGATTTTGGCTTAAAAAAAACTACTACAAAATGCTAAAAAAAACACAGTATGAACCCGGCCTCACATGTATTTCAATGTGGAATGCTCTAGGATTATATGTGTGAATGAGCCTGAGTGTGAATAGGGTTTTATGCAGACGTTTTAGTAGACTTTTTGTGTATTAAAATATATTAAAAGCATTTATATTCAGTTGATTAAGGGTAAGTTCACACGACGGGTCCAGATCATGTGTGTTTCCTTGTTGACATTCCGCGCTTTCCAACGTGGGAACGACCCGGACTGTCCAAGGTGAATTTCTGCCCCAGTGATTATCGGCAAAGATTTGACATGTTAATTCTTTGATGGCGTGGACATTACACTGATAACACTCATGTAAGATCAGTGTCGTCTGATTAACGCAGATTTTACATAGGGCACAGGGTAAATCACTTCACATTCAGTTTAGATGTCAATTCTGAGCACGGAATTTCAGCCCAGAATCAGTGTCCAAGCCCCTATTGTGAGCATAACAGCAAAGCGAAGCAATTCAAATGCCAGATACCCAAGATCATTAATATTGACCATCACAAAACCCCACCGTAAACAGCTAACATTGAAAATAGGTATAGGAAACACATTACCTCTAGGGGGGTCTCTGGCATAAAAGGCAATAAGAAATAGCAGATTGATTATAGTCGGCACAACTAAATTCCAGGTTATCAGATGGGGCCATTGGCGGGGCATCGTGCAGAGAGGACAGGTGCCTACCACTGGTTCTACTGGTGCATTCGGAGGAGCTTGTGCAGCCAGAGCTTTCAGAATGCATTCATGACAAAAGCTGTGAACACATCCCAGCATCACAGGTTCACTAAACCTCGCAAGACAGATGGAACATTTCCACTCCTCTTCGATTATTTTCATAATCACCTCCATCATAATCATCCCAATCACCATCACCGTCACCTTCATCGTCATTATCATCTTCCTGATGTATGGGGACATATTTTTTTATAAAGCAAATACTTTCTGTGAGAAAAGTAGCGTCTTCTTAGCACGATCGTCTTCACCCCTCTGCACTAAACCACCTCATCCTCCACTTTTATATATCAGCCAACCCCGGGAGCTGGGATGAGCAGAAACGAAAGTCAGAAAGTTTTAGAATATTCTAGTACATTCTAGAACGTCTTGCAAACCACGTGACACCATTGCACCAATCCTCCTTCTCCACGATGGAGAATAGAACATCTCGGAGGGACTCTTAGGCCCTCCCTCTGGCCACTGAGCGCAATTCTCATCGGATATATTTTAAGGTTAATCCTGTGACCAATGCCAAGGGGGAGGATTTCACTAGAAACGAAAGTATTACAGGATGTGCATGGGTGGGGTATGAAAATAATAAGTGTGATTAAGAATGAAACCTATGTTCAGTGTGGATTTAACTCATTCTGTTCTTATGGATTTTGCAGCAGATTTTACATCTCACAATTTGGTGCATATTTACCCTACAAGGAGGACTGGGAGGAATGAGATCAGGATATCGGGCTTTAAAGGTTAGAATCTTAGGTGCACATCCCTCAAGACATATGTTACAGAACTATCATGTGTATCACCCTCATCTACAGCTGCTGCAGCTCTTATATGTCGTACCTGGTGCCCCAAACTACAGACTATATTCCATGTGCGTGATAAGTTCTACATTTTGGAGATCCTCTAGTTGCTGAGTGAATCCCAATTGTTATGGCTCCAGACCCCGGACGCCTGGGCCTGCTACCACCTCTATCAGATACAGATACGATATGTCAGTATCCACATAAGACTAGGGTGAGCGCTTGAACAAAGAAGAAGTAGAAGTATTTATTAATACAGCAGTGAGTTTATATAAGTTTGGTTATAAGCGATGACTGACATGCGCAGTCAGCCGGAGCACAAACTTTTACAGCTAACATTAGAGATAACATACATAGAGTTCCGTTATAATTTCAAGGTCCTGAAGCAAAGGCGAGAGTCCTTGAAATGTATCTTGTGTCACAACATGAATTGTTTCTTGTGTCGGACAGGAGCTTTAACCCCTTAACTTGACATGCGGTTTGACTACTGATGTGTATAGGAGCAGAACCTTGTCAGTATGTCTATGTACACTATGTGCCCCCTGACCGTCACATCCAATTTCAAAACGATGAGGTTGGTCCCCCTCTGATGGTATAGATAAAGAACCCTTATTGGTGATCCCATAGTGATCCCAGTTTGCCAAAGAGTTCTAGTCATAACCTTTAGACTCCTGATGGCACCACTTAGGCTTGGCCCATATCTATGTTGTAGGTTCAGTTCGGAACCTCCACCACAGAGGTGCAAATGGACACAAAAGGATCCATTTTACAAGGGAAATCAATGGTGCCTGATGGACCCAATTAGTTTCCGCTATGGTGGCCATTGCTTGGGCAGAAAAAAATTTGCAACTTGCCGCGCTATATTTTCCATAATTTCCAATGGAACGTTTCAGCACTGTTCCTAAATATTGTAGCAGACTGCAGATGCTACACTGATACTTTTGCAATAGGGTACGGGCACACGGCACTGGTAAAATGCCGGTCGGATTCTGATTAAAGAATCCAACTGGTATTTTATCATCTTTTGAATGGTTTTGGGGGACGGTTCTGTCCGCCCTTTGCAGATTCGGTCGTCTAAATAAATATTGAACAGTACATCCTCTGTCCGAAAACCAGGAGGAATAAAGTGCATGTTGAAAATCTACCATAAAGAGAAGACTGGATGAAAGTAAATCCAGAGGGTTCACTGCACGGTGCAGCCACTCATAAGCCTCAAAAATAACATGGCTAGTTTGGACTTTGCTAAAAAACATCTAAGAAAGCCGGCACAGTTCTGGAAGAACCTTCTTCTTTGGACAGATGAAACAAGATCAACCTCTACCAGAATGATGGAAAGAAAAAAGTATTGTGAAGGCGCGGTACAGCTCCTGATACCAAAGCACATCCCACATCACCTGTAACACAAAGCAGGAGGCAGTACCAGGCCAGACGCATAGGTGAGGGGCCCTGATGCTCTCCATAGTAAGGAACGTTCCCCTTTAAGCTTGTCACCTTGCTCTCCCCAGATGAGGGTGATCAATGCTGAGGTCTAGTGCAGTCTCTTGTTAGGGGCCGGTGGGGGCCACAGATATGTGAATGGTACAATCCCATTTTGCAAAAAAAGGCTAATATGTTTTTGGCTAGATAGGCAAATATAGAAGACGTTGCTTCATTCTCTACAGTGGTGTCTGGGGCAGGAGCGGTGTGCAGGGGGTCAATGTGACCGGAACGTGCGCTGGGCTTTCCCGTCATTAACCACGCGGCGCAAAGAGGAATCATCACACGATCGATGAATCTCAGGACTTGTGCAAAAAACCAAGTAGAAGAAATATCACTTTAACTTTAATGACGTGACTCTCTGTAATGAAGTGTCCCCTACCCATGCAACAACGTGACCCCTTCCCTATGTAATGAAGTGACCCTTACCCCCTGCAACGATGTGACCCCTACCTACGGTAACGAAGTGACCCCTATCCCATGCAACAACGTGACTCCTTCCCTATGTAATGAAGTGACCCTTAAACCCTCACCGAAGGGTGACCCCTAACCACCCCCGTATGAGTGAGCCCTCCCCCATGCAACAATGTGACTCCTTCCCTTTGTAATGAAGTGACCCTTAACCCCTGCAACGATGTGACCCCTCCCATACGTAATGAAAGGACCCTACCCATGCAAACAAGTGACTCCTTCCCTTTGTAATGAAGTAAACCCTTACCCATTTGCACAAGGGTGACCCCTAATCCTGCAACTCCTACCCCCTGCTACGACGTGACCCCTAATCCTGCAATTTCTACCCCCTGCAGTGACGTGACTCCTTTCCTCCGTAATACTGTAACCACTACCCCCTGCAACAACATGACTCTGTCCACCGTAATGAAGGGACCACTACCCCTGCAACAACATGACCTCTAACCCTGCAACGACGGGACCCCTTCCCGCTGTTAAGAACTGACCCCTACCCCTGTAATGACGTGACCCTTATATAGAGGAGTGACCCCCTTCCCCCTGCAGCAATTTCTGTTCCCGTTGCACTCGTCTTTCCTCTGCGTCTTCTAAGAGTCGTGACACTTTTATTTTTCCGTCTCCCTCACTGTATAAGATGTAGATGTTATCGGTTTGGGGATACAAGTTGTTATGTTATCGGAGACCAGACTTTTCTGGATGTGGCGATACAGATTATGTGAAATGCTTTACATTTTTTATTTGTAAATGGCAAAAGGCAGGAGTCTGAAATCTTAAAATTTAAAAATGTGCAATCTCTTGCCTATTGTTCCGCACTAGTAATATATAGCAGAACAGTGCACACTACAGGCTCCGCCCTCTATGCTGGGAGCGGCAAGATGGCTGCCATGGAGATCTTCATTGTGTCCACAGCCAGGATTTAAGGACGATTTTTGGATTTGAAAACCGACTGTCAACCATCCCCATAGACTTTGATCTGAGCTGTAGTCCACACTGCTCGGTATTTCTGCCAGTGTTCTGAAAAACTTGGAACACGTCCATTCTTCTGCCTGAGAATTTACTATTGATGTCAATGGGAGCCAAGCAGAAGTCATTGAACTGATTTCTGCGTGGATTTTGAGCAGATCAATATTGCTCTATGATGCACTACAAGTCCCAGCTGCAGTGGGGGAGTTATCGCAGCTCCTTTTGTACTTTTTTTACTGGAAGCTCCTCAAATTTTTCCTTCTTTCTGGTCTTTTATAATAATACTGTATTTTATATATTTATATAAATATTTTTATAATTATTATTTATATTTTTTCATATTTTTTATATAATAACACCTCTGGCTGGGAGTGACTACTGGGTGCAGTAATACAACTCAGCATGGTTCCCTGCACCAATCATGAATGCATTGCACTCCCTACACTGTCTGCCAGTATTTTGTCCTTTGCCGTGTGGTCGTACCCTTAGGCTATGTTCACCTGGGGTAATTTCGGCGCGCATTTCGCGTCGTATTTCCGCTCTAATATGGCAAAATGGCGCGAAATTACGGAACCCAAAGTCTAATAGAGAACTATGGATTACGCCTCCTCTCCCCGCTGTACAATACATTGTATTGTAGGGCGGGGAGATAATGACATTCAATTACTTGCGGCGAATACGTGCCCAAGTAAATGAAAGTCTTTTGGGGCGGTGGGCTGCACCCCCCCCCGCGCCAAGGGAGTACGCGCAGATCAGTGCGACTCCCGAACACCCGGCGTAATTTATGGGTGTACTGTACGCCCTGCAATCACGCTGTGTGAACATAGCCTTAGGGTATGTTCAAATGATGTATTGCGGGCGGCGCGTACAGTACGCACCACATTACATTGTGTGTCTCGGGAGCTCCCACTGATCAGCGCGTACTCCCGAGGCATGGGCGGGGATGACCGCCCACCGGCCCCATAGACATGCATTACTTGTGGCGCGTATTCGCCGCAAGTAATTGACATGTCACTTATCACCCCGCGCGTACAATACAATCGTATTGTACGAGTGGGGAGAGGAGGCGTCATCCATAGTTCTCTATGAGAGCTCGGGATTACCGTAATTATGGGGCGTATTTCCCCGCGTATTGGCGAAATGCACCCCAAAATAAGCCGTGTGAACATAGCCTAATCCCTTACATGCCGCCAGCTCGTGCACTGCAGCATCTAAGGCAGGCGTGTCAAACTGCGGCCCTCCAGCTGTTGGGAAACTACAACTCCCATCATGCCAACTGTTATAGATTATATAAATGCATCATAGGAGTTGTGGTTTCCCCAACAGCTGGAGGGCCACAGTTTGACACGTGTGATCTAAGGGGTTAACACATCCAGAAAACCAACAAGGAACTTGTGACCAGTGAGAAACGCATCGCAGCAACTTACGTCTCTAGCTACAAATAGAAAAAGTGATGGAGACACGAGTATGGCCGCCCTCACCAAGTGTATGGGGGATTATTAGCGCATGCACAGTGGAAACTCCAGTGTATACGCAACACGTATCCATAGGATTAGACAGCCGGTGCCCTGTTATCCTCTGATCTGTATGCGCTATTATACACTATACAATAAACATTTGTCTATTACAATGGTGCCCTATGGGTGGGAGGGGCCACAATATATAGTCTGGAGTGTCCATGGACCATAAGCCAGAAACCATGGTGTGCACTGAGGCAGGTTCATATCACATCTGACCGCACTGTGGGTTATAACATGTGCGCTGCCAATATCCCCAATGAACCTGGTCTAAGGCTCGGTGCACACCGCGTCTGACCATACGTCACAATGTGTACGTTATAATGTATGGGCTAAACGTGCAGTGATCTCAGCGGGCATTTGACGTCCGGTTTTCTTTTCTATTTTTTTCCTAGCTTTTCTATTGGCCGTCACCTGTTTTTCCTGCAATTTGATTGGGTAGCTCTGTTTATATATTTATGACGGATACAAACATACACATTTGCTCCATGGGCACAAACACTAGAATAAGTCTCCATTAACATCTGTTAAAATTAAACGAATATTTGATGGAAGGTGTAAAAACAGACGCTGTGTCCCTGCTCGCTGCATCCGTCCACATATAGGAGCCAATGAGCGCGTTAAATAATACATTTTCCCTGCATCAGTATGCATCTGTAATCCGTGCAAAATAAGTGTGCACCAAGATGAGAGGCGGGAGGAGGTCCACACATAACGAGCAGCAGGTGGATGGACAATCACCTGATCACCTGGGTGGGGTCTCACCTGATCACTCACACCAAAGCTCAGCAGCAGGAAGCATGGCCAGAAGCTTGTCAGGCATGGTGGAAGAGGTTGGTGGGAAGTGGTGGAATTATGCGCGCGCGTGGGCATGGCATGGCATGGCATGGCATGGATTAGGTGATTGCTGGGCTTGGAATTGTTGGGGTGTAGGTGGGTGGTGGTGGGTTGGCTGGAGGGGGGGTTGTGAGGTTGCTGTGGTGGCCGGATGGGTGGGTTGGGGAGGTCGGTTGGGCGGTGACTAGGGGTTGGGACTGGGGGGTTTGGGGGGGTGGGTTGGGGGGGGACTAGGGTTTTGGGGTGGTCGGTTGGGGGGTGACTAGGGGATAGGACTGGGGGGATTGGGGTGGTTGGTTAGGGGACGACCAGCGAGAAATGCGTTGCAGCGATTTGTCTCCAGCTACAAATAGAATAAGTGATGGAGACACACGAGTATGAGAGAGGATTAGTGCGTGCGCTGGCGAAGCTCTAGTGTATACACTACACATATCCATAGGGTTAGACGGCCGGTGCCCTGTTATCCTCTGATCTGTATGTGTGGGGTCTTCACTATTTTCTACTTTATAATATACATTTGTCTATTACAATGCTGCCCTATGGGTGGGAGGGGCCACAACATATGGTCTGGAGTGTCCTGGACCACAAGCCAGAAACCATGGTGTGCACTGAGGCAGGTTCATATCCCGTCTGACCGCACTGTGGGTTATAACATGTGCGCTGCCAATATCCCCAATGAACCTGCTCTAAGGCTCGGTGCACACCGCGTCTGACCATACGTCACAATGTGCACATTATAATGTATGGACTAAACGTGCAGTGTTCTAAGCGTCCGTTTTTCTTTTCTATTTTTTTCCTAGCTTTTCTATTGGCCGTCACCTGCTTTTCCTGCAATTTTATTGGGTAGCTCTGTTTATATATTTGACGGATACAAACATACACATTTGCTCCATGGGCACAAACACTAGAATAAGTCTCCATTAACATCTGTTAAAATTAAAGGTGTATTTGATGGACGGTGTAAAAACAGGCGCTGTGTCCTTTCTCGCTGCATCCGTCCCCCTATAGGAGGCAATGAGCGCGTTAACGCATATGTTTCCCTGCGTCAGAACGGATCTGTAATCAGTTCAGAATAACTCAGTGTGCACCAAGCCTAAGAGATGAGAGGCGGGAGGAGGTCCACACATGATGAGCAGCAGGTGGATGGACAATCACCTGATCACCTGGGTGGGGTCTCACCTGGTCACTCACACCAGAGCTCAGCAGCAGGAAGCATGGCCAGAAGCTTGTCAGGCATGGTGGAAGAGGTTGGTGGGATTAGTGGTGGTATTATTACGCGCGTGTGGGCATGGCAGGGATTAGGTGATTGCTGGGCTTGGAATTGTTGGGGTGTAGGGTGGTGGTGGTGGTGGGGTTAGCTGCGGAGGTGAGGTTGCTGTGGTGGCTGGATGGGGGGATTGGGGTGGTCGGTTGGGGGCTGACTAGGTGATGGGACGGGGGGGGATTGGGGTGGACGGTTGGGGCATGACTAGTGGATGGGACGGGGGGGGATTGGGGTGGTCGGTTGGGGGCTGACTAGGTGATGGGACGGGGGGGGATTGGGGTGGTCGGTTGGGGGCCGACTAGGTGATGGGACTGGGGGGGGATTGGGGTGGTCGGTTGGGGGCCGACTAGGTGATGGGACTGGGGGGGGATTGGGGTGGCCGGTTGGGGGCCGACTAGGTGATGGGACTGGGGGGTTTGGGGAAATTGGTTGGGGGGGTTTTGGGGGGGGGGGTTGGGGGGCGACTAGGTGATGGGACGGGGGGGGGATTGGGGGTGGTGGGGTTGGGGGCTGACGGAGGGCTGGTGTGGGGTGGGGGGTCGAGGAGGCTGGCCCCAGGGTTTGGTTAGGGGGGCGCCAGGAAAAATTTGCTTTTGCAGAATTTTTATGTTCCCCGCTAAAAATAGAATAAGTGATGGAGACAGGGTATGGCCCCCTACCAGTGTATGAGGGGGATTAGGGGTTTTTGGCGGGGGAAACTCCAGTGTATACAAAACCCCACATACCCAATGGGTTAGAGGGCCCGGTCCCCTGTTACCCCCTGATCTGTATTTTGGGGGGGGCCTTAAATATTATATATTTTTTTAAATATACATTTGTTATTACAAGGGGCGATGAGGTGGGGGGACAAGGGGCTGGTGTGGGTGGTGGGGGGGGAAAAGGAAAAGTGATTTGGTGGGTTTTGAGGGGGCGAGGGAGGGGGGGGAAAGAGGGAGGAAGCTGCTTGGTCGGTTGGGGGGGGGCGCCCGGGGTTTGGGGGGGAAACAAAGGAGGCTGACCCCGGGTGGGTTGAGGGGGCGACGAGGTGGGGGGACGAGGAGGCTGACGGGGTTTCCGGTTAAAGGGGGGCGACGGGGTGGGGGGGGGAAAAGGTGACCCCGGTGGGGTGGGGGGGCGACGAGGGGGGGGGACGAGGGGGCCCGGGACGGGGGGGTCGGTTGAGGGGGGCGACGGGGTTTGGGGGCCCCGAGGAGGCGGGGGCGGGGGAAAGGTGGGGGGGACGAGGGGGGCTAAAGCGGTCGGTTAAAAGGGGGCGCGGGGGGAGGGGGGGGAGGGGGAGGTGACGCGGTCGGTTGAGGGGGCGACGGGGGTTTGGGGGAAAGGGGGAGGCGGGACCGGTGGGTTTTTGGGGGGGGGGGCGACGAGGTTGGGGGACGAGGAGGCTGACGCGGTCGGTTGAGGGGGCGACGAGGTGGGGGGACGAGGAGGCGGGGGCGACGAGGTGGGGGGACGAGGAGGGGGGGGCGGGGAGGGGGGGGACGAGGAGGCGGGACCGGTTTCGGTTGAGGGGGCGAGGGTGGGGGGGACGAGGAGGTGACCCCGGTCGGTTGAGGGGGGCCCAGCGGGAAATGCGTTCCCAGTTTTTTTGGTCTCCAGCTACAAATAAATAAGTGATGGAGAAAAAAAGGTTTTGGCCCCCCCTCCCACGTGTATGGGGGAGGATTAGCGCGTGCCCCGGGGAGGCTCCAGTGTATAAAAAAACACATTATCTTTTGGGGTTTAAAGAGGCCGGTGCCTTTTTTCCCCTGATCTGTATGTGGGGGGGGCCCTTAACTTTATTACTTTATAAATATCTTTTTGTTATTAAAATGGGTTGGGGGGTGGGGGGGAGGGAGGAGGCTGGTGGGGGGTGGTTGGGGGGGAGAGGAAAGGGGGCGGGATTTGGTCGGTTGTGGGGGGGACGAGGGAAGGCGTTTGAGGTTGGGGGGACGGGAAGCTGCTTGGTGGGTTTGAGGGGGCGATGGGGGGGGGGGATGGGGGAGGGGGGGTTTGGTGGTTTTGAAGGGGCGTTTGGAGGGGGGGGGGGGGGGGGGTGGTGCCAGCAAAAAAAAAGGGTTTTTGCAGGATTTATGTCTCCGCTAAAATAAAAAAAGTGATGGAGCCCACGAGTATGGGGGTAAAATTAGCGGTCCCGTTTGGGGGAAAGGCTTTTTAGGGTATAAATACAAAAACCCCGGGGTTAGACGGCCCGGTCCCCTGTTACCCTTGATAAATTTGGGTTTAACTAGAGAAGCCAGGGCCCCAAAAACCAACTTTTTACCTAAATAAGTGCCATATAGTGGTGGGACACCAGTGTACACACCCTCTCCCGGGAACGGGGTTTTTAATTACCCCTTTCCGTGCCCTTTTTAGTGGTAGACCCAGTGTACTAGGCTCTGAAGATGTATATTCCCTTTTTTTCAGTAAACCTTTATAGTGGTAAAAAACAGTTTTAACCAAAAGGCCCTCTGAAAAAACTTTTAATATTATCTCCATAAGTGCCCCATATGGGTGGTAGAACCAGTGAAACAAAAGGCATAAGACTGTATTTTTCCTCCATCCCGTGAAAAATTTTGGGGTTAGAAAACCAGTGTACAAAGGCTCTACGATTATATTACCTCCTTACAAGGGGAAATATAGGGGTTTGACACCAGTTTTAAAAAGGGGTTGCAAAATGTTGTTCCCCTCCTTACAGTGACCATATAGTGGTGGCCCACCAGTGTACACACTCGCAGACTGTTTTTTACCCCCTTAAAAGGGCCATTTAGGGGTTATTATATTTTTTGTACACAGACTCTGCAAAATGTTTTATTACCCCCCATAAATGGAATTTAGTGGTAGGACCAGTGTACACAGGTTTGCTAAAGGGTATATTCCCTTTTTTCAGTGACCATTTTTGGGGGTAGGCCCCAGTGTACACAGGCTTGACTGACGGTATATTCCCCCCATACAGTGACATTTTAGTGGTAGACCCCAGTGTAAACAGATTCTGCGGGACTGTATTTTTCCTCCTTTAAAAGTGACCATTTAGTGGTAGACACCAGTGTACACAGATTCTGCAAAATGTATATTTCCTCCATACAGTGCCCATTATAGTGGTGACCCCGGGTGTACACAGGTTTGCAGACTGTATATTCCCCCCCTTTACAGTGACCATATAGTGGTTGACACCAGTGTACCGGGCTCTGCGGGACTTTTTTATTCCCACCTTTCCCAGGGGACCTTATAGGGGTTTGACGCAGTGTCCCAAGCCTGTGCGACTTATAAGGGGTTTCCCGTTTAGTTACTTTCTTGTGACTCACGGGTGCCGTTTCTCTGGCCGTTTTGGGATTTTTCCCCTTTGTTCTGCACCCGGCCCAGTCCCCCTTTCATGATTTTTCCCCTGAACTTTTGGCCCTGGAGTTTTGGGGAAAAAATTATCTTAGAATCCTGATTTTTCCCAGCCCTTGCCCCCCTGGTATATGGGGGCCCCTTTGGTTATATGGGGCCCAAGATAGGCCAGGTTTAGGAAAGGAAATAGATTTCCCCATTTTAGGCGGGGCGGGTTTTTGGTAGCTATAGGGACCCCATACAGGTAGAAAAGGGGTTTAGGTGGTTTTAAGGTCCCTTATAAGGTAGATAGACAAAGTTGGGGGGGGGCTATAAAAGGTAGGCAAGCTTCGGGGGGGGGCTATAAGGTACCCAAGCTTTAGGGGGGCTAAAAGGAGCAAATTTTAAGGCAGGCTAAGGGGGGGGCTTTATATGGGCGGGTGGGGGGGGGGGGTTTTTATATGGGAAAGGAAAGGGGGGGGGGGGCTTTTTTAAAAGGCAGGCTAAGGGGGGGGGGGCTTTATATGGCGGTTTAAGGGGGGGTTTATTTGGGCAGGCTAAGGGGGGGGGGCCTTATATAGGAAGGTTTAAGGGGGGGGGGGCTTTTTTAAAAGGCAGGCAAAGGGGGGGGGGCTTTATATAGGCGGGGCTAAGGGGGGGGGGCTTTTTTTAAAGGCAGGCAAAGGGGGGGGGGGGCTTTAATGGGCGGGGCAAAGGGGGGGGGGGCTTTTATATAGAGGGCTAAGGGGGGAGGGGCTTTATAAGGCGGGGTAAGGGGAGGGGGCTTTATAGGCAGGCAAAGGGGAGGGGGGTTTTATTTTGGGCGGGTTAAGGGGAGGGGGTTTTAAAATTTTTTTAGGAAAGGCTAAGGGGAGGGGGCTTTATATAGGCAGGCTAAGGGGAGGGGGCTTTATATAGGCAGGCTAAGGGGAGGGGGCTTTATATAGGCAGGCTAAGGGGAGGGGGCTTTATATAGGCAGGCTAAGGGGCGGGGGCTTTATATAGGCAGGCTAAGGGGAGGGGGCATTATATAGGCCGGCTAAGGGGAGGGGGCATAATATAGGCAGGCTAAGGGGGTGGGGCTTTAAATAGGCAGGCTAAGTGGGGGGGCTTTATATAGGCAGGCTAAGGGGGGGGGGCTTTATATAGGCAGGCTAAGGGGGGGGGCTTTAATAGGGGTTTTAAAAGGGGGAGGGGGTTTTAATATGGGCGGGCCCTAAGGGGGGGGGGGCTTTATATAGGCAGGTTTAAAGGGGAGGGGGTTTTAAATTTAGGAAGGAAAGGGGGGGGGGTTTTTATTAGGCGGGGGGAATTTAGCAGAGCAAACCCGCTCTATCTCCGGGCAGCGCTGCCTCTAAACGTTTCGGGCCGGGGGGCCCCAAGTCGTTCAGGGGGTAGAAATGTGGGGGCCCCCGCAGCTCTGCACCCGCGCATTTAAAAGGGTTTGTTCCCCTCCCGGGGGGGCCCAGGGGGGGGCCCATTCCCGGGGTAAAAAACGGGGGTTAGCAGCTGCCCGGGGCGGGGGCCCCCCAAAGCGAGGGGGCCCCGGGGAAACTGTTTTTTTCGCCCCCGGCATTTTCCCCCCCCTCCCTTGATCTGTATGTGCAGGGTTTCCCCCCTTTTTATATACTATACATTGAACGTTGTTTTAATTACAATGGCGCCCCAAAGGGGGGGGGGGGCCGGCCCAAACATTTTTGCCCGGGATCAAAAGCCAAAAAACCATGGTGTCCCACTGGGGAAGGTTCAAAATCACTTTCTGACCCCCACTGGGGGAAATATAACTTTGTGGGCTGCCAATATCAAAAAGAACCTGCTCAAAGGGGCTGGGTTCCACACCGGCCGGGACCTTTCTTTCAAAATGTGTCCCGTTATATTTTTGGGCCCCCAAAAACTTTTTGCAGTGTTCGGCGGGGGGTTGCTTCGTTTTTGTTTTCTATTTTTTTTACTAGCTTTTTTTTTCCCCCGCCCAACCCCCCCGTGGGGGGTGCAGGGGTGGCCGGGGGGGGGTTTGGGGTTTGGGGGGGGCTCGGGGGTTTGGCCATGGGGGTTTTGGGGTTGGGGGGGCCGGATGGGGAGGTGGGGGGGTGGGGGTGGGGGGGTGGGGGAACTGCGGGGGGTTGGGTTTTTTTGGGGTGTAGGAAAACCCCTGATCACTCGCACCAGAGCTCAGCAACAGGAAGCACAGCCAGAAATTTCTCAGGCATGGTGGAAGAGGATGGTGGTATGTGGGGAATTAGGTGGCGTGGTAGGAGACTGGGGGATGGGTATATTTGGGGTCCCAAGGGGGCTTGGGGGGTTTTTGGGTTAGTCGGGGGGGGGGCGGGGGGGGGGTGGGGGGAGGCGTTGGGGGTGAGGGGGTTATAGTGGGGGGGGGGGGGGGCAGGGGTTGGGGGGGGGGTGGTTATAGTCGGGGGGGGCAGGCGGCTGGGGGGGTGGGTATAGTCGGGGGGGCAGGCGGCTGGGGGGGTGGGTATTGTGGGGGTGCAGGCGGCGGGGGGGTTTGGGGTGCAGGTGGCTGGGGTTGGGTTTTAGTGGGGGGGGCAGGCGGTTGGTATGGGTGGGGAGGGGTGGATGAGGTTTCCGGTGGGGTTGGTATGGGGAGAGGCCGGGGGGGTAAAAGGGGGCCGGGGGGGTTTTTGTTTTTTCCCGGGGGTTGGGGTGGGCGAGGGGGTCCCAGTAGTGCCCGTTGGTTTGGGGGGGCCCGGGGGTCTGTGGTGGCCAGCTGGGGCCCGGATGGGGGGGGAGGGTGTCGTTTGAGTGAGTTATCAATTGGGGTTGCTCTAAAACAAGGTTTTTGGTATGTTTTTTGCTGTGTTTTTTGTGCAGCAAGGGTCCCAGTATTATAAAAAAAAAAATGGGATATAGATCCCAAAAAATTTGGGGGGGGCTTTATAGAGGGGAAATTTAGGGAGGGCTAAAAATTTAAAATTTGGAAGTCTATGTAGTCAGTGCTTTTTCTTTTCGTGAAATTTTTCAAAAAACGGGGGCGACTGTGGGTTTTTCCCAAATTTTTATTACAATGAAATTGCACAAAGATTAAAAGGAAACACACGACAACCATAAAACAAAGAATAAAAAGACAAAAGGAAAACAGTTTTTAAAAACCACTTCCCCGGGGGTAATGGACGACGCTTTTTAAAAAGGGAATTTTTCCCTGTTCGTCGCTCCGAGCAGCGAACACAGAGCTCCTGTTTTTAAGGTTTGAATAGGAAAAAACTTTTTTTCTAATTCCTTTTGTATAAAAAAGGGGGAACCAAAATTGCGCTAATCCATTTAAAAAGCAAAAAAACAGTTTAAGGTCTTTTTTCTTTTAACTTAGAAAAGACTAAAATTATTTTTGATCTGAAACTCTGTATAACTTCTGTTTGTCACAGGATAATGCATTTTTCCTGATGTGGCCTCACTGTATGGAGAGAACCCGTTTTGCAGGGGGACTGACACTTAGTACCTTTTTTGAAATTTCACCATTTGCATAGGTTTACATTGTCGGCTCTAGGACCCATCGGCGTCAAAGAAATATCCTGTGATAAACAGAAGTCATGCATACAAAAGATTCAAATTATTTTTGATTTAAAACTAAGAGAATAGACATTAAACTGTTATTGCTGTTGGTGGTATGTGGGGAATTAGATGGGTTGTTGCCAGGTGCGTGTGGGGGGTGGATGAGGTGGCTGTTGGGGTGCAGGTGGCTGGTTTTGGTGGTGAGTTGGCCGTTGGGGTTTGTTGGCAGAGGGGCCGGGGAGGTGGGGGTGGGTGCGGGGGCTGGCGTGGTCCGTTAGAGGGGCTGGGGACTGCTGGGGTTGGAATTGTTGGGGTGTAGGCGGCCGGTGAGGTTGGTATAGTCGGGTGGCGGGCGGTCGGTGGGTTGGCGAGGTGGCAGGTGGGGTTGGTTGCCAAGGGCGGGGTGGCCGTGGTGGTCGGTCGGGGGGTGCCGGACGGGGAGGCTGCCGTGGTCGGTCGGGGGGGGCGACGAGGTGGAGGGACAAGGACGGAGGGACTGGCGTGGTCGGTTGCGGGGAGACGGGGGCAATGGTGTGGTTGGTCAGGGGGCGACGAGTGTTATCACCGCCACTCATCCAAGCCCCCGACTGCTCTGACCCCATCACCACCGCTCAGAACAGTCCCAGTTGGTTCTAGTTGGAGCATTTCTTGGATTTCTTGGGCCGTGTATTTTATTCTTGCGTTCGTCTTTTCATGTTAACAGTTTTTTCAACATGTGAGCGAGCGAAGAAATGATCCTTCTCTTCATCTTGTGATCTAATGTGAAAAATGCCATAAAAATCACAACGCGCACAAGCATCGCTTTAAAGCCGAAAACAAGCGAACATCTGAAGACGCTGAACCGTGAACTGCCTGAAAAAATCACTCGAGTGACCCGCAAGTGGAAACCAGCCGAAGCATGCGCCAAAGAGCCACCGAAGACGCGGCATGATCTCTGGTAATGAGGTGGGGGGATGATGGGAGGGGGTTGTGTATGGGGATGAGGTGGCAGGTGAGGTTGGTGATGTAGGTGGTTGGGGTGCAGGTGTCTGGTGGGGTGTTGAGTTGGCCATTGGGGTTTGCTGGCGGGGGGAGTGGGGGTTGGTTGGGGGGGGGGCGTACGGGCTGGCGTGGTCCGTGGGCGGGGCGGGGGACTGCTGGGGTGGGGATTGTCGGGGTGTAGGTGGCCGGTTAGGTGGGGATTGTCAGGATGCGGGTGTCCGGTGAGGTTGGTGTAGTCGGGGTGCGGGCGGCCGGTGGGGTGGTGAGGTGGCCAGTGGGGTTGGTTGGTTGGGGTGGTGAGGTGGCCAGTGGGGTTGGTTGCCAGAAACGGGGTGGCCGTGGTGGTCGGTCGGGTGGGTGCCAGACAGGGAGGCTGGCGTGGTTGATCAGGGGGCGACGAGGTGGAGGGACAAGGACGGAGGGACTGGCGTGATCGGTTGGCGGAGACGGCAATGGCGTGGTCGGTTGACCCCACTGTCGTTTTAGCACCGCCACTCATCCAAGCCCCCGACTGCTCTGACCCCATCACCACCGCTCAGATCAGTCCCAATTGGTTCTAGTTGGAGCGTTTCTTGGCTTTCTTGGGCCGTGTATTTTATTCTTACGTTCGTTTTTTTATGTTAACAGTTTTCTCAATATGTGAGCGAGCGAAGAAATGATCTTTCTCTTCATCTTGTGATCTCCTAATGTGAAAAATGCCATAAAAATTGCAACGCGCACAAGCATCGCTTTAAAGCCAAAAACAAGTGAACATCTGAAGACGCTAAACCTGGAACTGCAAAAAACTCACCCAAGAGTGACCCGCAAGTGGAAAACAGCTGAAGCATACGCCAAAGAGCCACCGAAGACGCTGCATTATCTCTGGTAATGAGGGGAGGGGGTTGTGTATGGGGATGAGGTGGCAGGTGAGATTGGTGATGTGTCTGGTGATGTAGGTGGTTGGGGTGCTGGTGGGGTTGGGGTCCAGGTGGCTGGTGGGGTGGTGAGTTGGCCTTGGGGTTTGCTGGCGGGTGGAGGAGGGGTTAGTTGGGGGGCGACGAAGTGGGGGTGGGGGCGCAAGGGCTGGTGTGGTCCGTTGGAAGGGCTGGGGACTGCTGGGGTTGAGATTGTTCGGGTGTAGGTGGCCGGTGGGGTTGGGATTGTTGGGGTGTAGGTGACCGGTGAGGTTGGGATTGTTGGGGTGTAGGCGGCCGGTGAGGTTGGGGTGGAGAGATGACCGGTGGGGTTGGTTGCCAGGGACGGGGTGGCCGTGGTGGTCGGTCGGGTGGGTGCCGGACGGGGAGGCTGGCGTGGTCGGTCGCGGGGGTGGCGACAAGGTGGAGGTACAAGGACGGAGGTGCTGGCGTGGTCGGTTTGGGGGGCGACGGAGTGGCTGGCGTGATCGGTTGCGGGGAGACGGGGGCAATGGTGTGGTCGGTTGACCCCAACTTCGTGTTATCACCTCCACTCATCCAAGCCCCCGACTGCTCTGACCCCATCACCCCCGCTCTGATCAGCCCCAATTGGTTCTAGGTGGAGCGTTTCTTGGCTTTCTTGTTCCGTGTATTTTATTCTTACGCTCGTCTTTTCATGTTAACAGTTTCCTCAATAAGTGAGCGAGCTAAGAAATGATCCTTCTCTTCATCTTGTGATCTCCTAATGTGAAAAATGCCATAAAAATCACAACGTGCACAAGCATCGCTTTAAAGACGAAAACAAGCGAACGAATGAAGACGCTGAACCGTGAACTGCCTGAAAAAACACACCCAAGAGTGAACCGCAAGTGGAAACCAGCAGAAGCATGCGCCAAAGAGAGCCACCGAAGAGGCTACATGATCTCTGGTAATGAGGAGGGGGTTGTGTATGGGGATGAGGTGGCTGGTGAGGTTGGTGACGTTGGTTTTTTCCCTACTATAATCGTGGTCACATTCTGCCATGCTGTAGTTTCAGAGGAATGGCGCTGACTGCAGAAGACCCTGGCGTGGGGCGGTTATTCTCTGCACCGTGCAGCGCTTGCACTAGGGCGGCGCTGTTGTGCTTATTCTGGGATGTGATTCAAACGCTGCAAGACGCCACGTGCACAGGAGACGGTGTCCCCAGAACTGCATGGACGGTACGTGATGAGCACAGCGGGATCTCCAGAAGAACCCTCGGAGATCCAGATCTGCCGCCTCCACATTGATAGCTTCTGCTTTAAGTTGGAGAGTTTTGCGCTCACCCGGTCTTTTCTCCTCATCACTTAAGCGCATGTGGTGGTCTTAGCATTTTGCTGTAATATGTGGAGCACGGTGATGGCCGCATGTCCAGTCTTTGGGCCGCTGGTGTTTTCCATCACAATTTTACCCACAATGTCACGGCAAGAATTCATTGGGTCCGGCAGTTACCGGCCCTGACTCAGAAGCTACTGTCGAGTTGTCTAATTTTTTATGCTGCTCTGATCCCCTCCCTTCCACCGCCTCGGACCCCCAGACACCTCACCCCCCCCCCCCGCTGCTGATTCAACCTTCCGCTCTGACCACATCCTCCCCCACAGCCGATCCAACCTTCTACACTGATCTGACCTTGCACCCTGATCCTCCACCCCACTGTCGCTGATCCGAACTTGCACCCTGATCCTCCACCCCACTGCTGCTGATCTGTACATCCACTGTGACCCCTACCACCAACGCTGATCCGACCTTTCACTCTGATCCCACTGCTGACCTGGTTTTACCCCCACCGCCATGATGGCACTGCCACACTCACCCAAACCTCTGACTGCTCTGACCCCATCACCACCGCTCTGATCATCCTAATTAGTTTTAGTTGGAGCGTTTCTTGGCTTTCTTGTTCCGTGTATTTTATTCTTACATTCATCTCTTCATGTTAACAGTTTCCTCAACAAGTGAGCGAGCGAAGAAAATTGCAACGCGCACAAGCATCCCTTAAAAGCCCAAAACGAGCGAACATCTGAAGACGCTGAACCATGAACTGCCTGAAAAATCTCACTCGGGTGACCCGCAACAGCTGACGCGTACCCGAAAGAGCCACCGAAGACGCTGCATGGGGCCTGGTTTGCTCCTTGACTTCTTGCTCGCTCGCCTGCTCTTGCCCTTGACCTCTTTGCTCCCTCGCTCGCTCCTCTGCTCTTGCCCTTGACCTCTCTGCTCCCTCGCTCGCTCCTCTGCTCTTGCCCTTGACTAGCTGGTTGGTTCTCTGGCTTCCTCATCTCTGGCTGGTGTTTTGTTCCCTGGCTGATTTCTCTGCTCTCAATCACTGGGACTGTGGTTTGCTCATTGGTGGTCCTGTATTTGTAGGCTTGCCATTCTGCTAGCACCCCACCCTGGCTTTGGCTCTCTTTCTTGCATTTTGGCTCTTGCTCACAGGCTTTGACTTTCTGGCTCTACTTTCTTGGTCTTTCTTGCTGACTCTTGATCTGCCTCATGCCCTCGCTAGCAGTAGCTTTGTGGCACACTGGCCGAGCCTTGGGGGCAGCAGTAGTTGTGTATCTCGCGGTCTGCATTGCTGGCAGAGGCCTTTTGGCTCGCTGGTTGAGCATTGCACACAGTGACCTGTTGGGTAGCTGGCTCGCTAGTAGTGGCCTTTTGGCTCGCTGGCTGAGCCTTGCACACAGAGCCCTTCTGGGTCGCTGGCTCTCTAGTAGTGGCCTTTTGGCTCGCTGGTTGAGCCTTGTTGGCGGAGGCCTTCTGGCTCGCAACTCTGGCTCACCAGCAACAGGTGCGTGGCTCCTTGGCTAAGCCTTGTGGCAGTGGCCTTCTGGCTCACTGGCTGGAGCTGCGTAACTCGCCTGCTCAAGCTTGCTGGCAGTGGATGCATGGCTCTCTGGTTCGCTGGTTCAGGCTACGTAACTTGCTACCTCTGGTTGTGAGGCTTGCTTGCTATCTTGGTGGTTCACAGAGTCTCTGTCTCCCACTTTATGGCTTGCTACTAAGCTTCTGCCTGCTCTCTGGTGCACTCTTTCTCTGATGCCTTGGATTAGACTCTCATTCTTGTGCATGCCCTCGCTAGCAGTAGCTTTGAGGAACGCTGGCTTTGCCTTGCGAGCAGTGGTTGTGTATCTCGCTTTCCATGCATTGCTGGCAGAGGCCTTTTGGCTCGCTGGCTGAGCATTGCACACAGTGCCCTTCTGGGTCGCTGGCTCTCTAGTAGTGGCCTTTAGGCTCGCTGGCTGAGCATTGCACACAGTACCCTTCTAGGTCGCTGGCTCTCTAGTAGTGGCCTTTTGGCTCGCTGGTTGAGCCTTGTTGGCAGAGGCCTTCTGGCTCGCAACTCTGGCTCACCAGCAACAGGCGCGTGGCTCCTTGGCTAAGCCTTGTGGCAGTGGCCTTCTGGCTCACTAGCTGGAGCAGCGTAACTCACCTGCTCAAGCTTGCTGGCATTGGATGCATGGCTCTCTGTTCGCTGGTTCAGGCTACGTAACTTGCTACCTCTGGCGCGCTCTTTCTCTGATGCCCTCGCTAGCAGTAGCTTTGTGGAACGTTGGCTTTGCCTTGCGAGCAGTGGTCGTGTATCTCGCTGTCCATGCATTGCTGGCAGAGGCCTTTTGGCTTGCTAGGTGAGCATTGCACACAGTGACCTGTTGGGTAGCTGGCTCGCTAGTAATGGCCTTTTGGCTCGCTGGCTGAGCATTGCACACAGTGCCCTTCTGGGTCGCTGGCTCTCTAGTAGTGGCCTGTTGGCTCGCTGGATGAGCTTTGTTGGCGGAGGCCTTCTGGCTCGCAACTATGGCTCACCAGCAATGGACACATGTCTTGTGGCAGTGGCCTTCTGGCTGACTTGCTGTAAGTGGGGGTGTAACCCTCCTGCTCTGGCTTGCTGGCAGTGGATGCATGGCTCTGTTCACTGGTTCAGGCTACGTAACCTGCTACCTCTGGTGCACTCTCTCTCTCATGCCCTCGCTAGTAGTAGCTTTGAGGAATGCTGGCTTTGCCTTTCGAGCAGTGGTTGTGTATCTCACTGTCCATGCATTGTTGGCAGAGGCCTGTTGGCTCGCTGGTTGAGCATTGCACACAGTGCCCTTCTGGGTCGCTGGCTCTCTAGTAATGGCCTTTTGGCTCGCTAGCTGAGCATTGCACACAGTGCCCTTCTAGGTCGCAGGTTCTCTAGTAGTGGCCTTTAGGCTCGCTGGTTGAGCCTTGTTGGCGGAGGCCTTCTGGCTCGCAACTCTGGCTCACTAGCAACGGGTGCGTGGCTCCTTGGTTTAAGCCTTGTGGCAGTGGCCTTCTGGCTCACTAGCTGGAGCTGCGTGACTCGCCTGCTCAAGCTTGCTGGCAGCGGATGCATGGCTCTGGTTCGCTGGTTCAGGCTACGTAACTTGCTACCTCTGGTTGTGAGGCTTGCTTGCTATCTTGGTGGTTCACAGAGTCTCTGTCTCCCACTTTATGGCTTGCTACTAAGCTTCTGCCTGCTCTCTGGTGCACTCTTTCTCTGATGCCTTGGATTACAGACTCCCGTTCTTGTGCATGCTCTCGCTAGCAGTAGCTTTGAGGAACGCTGGCTTTGCCTTTCGTGCATTGATGGTGCATCTCGCTGTCCATGCATTTCTGGCAGAGGCCTTTTGGCTCGCTAGCTGAGCATTGCACACAGTGCCCTTCTGGGTCGCTGGCTCGCTAGTAGTGGCCTTTTGGCTCGCTGGTTGAGCCTTGTTGGCAGAGGCCTTCTGGCTCGCAACTCTGGCTCACCAGCAATGGGCACATGTCTTGTGGCAGTGGCCTTCTGGCTGACTTGCTGTAAGTGGCTGTGACCCTCCTGCTCTGGCTTGCTGGCAGTGGATGCATGGCTCTCTGTTCACTGGTTTCAGGCTCGGTTTGCTACCTCTGGTGCACTCTCTCTCCATGCCCTCGCTAGCAGAGCTTTATGACTTGGCTTGCCTTTTCAGCAGGATGGTGCATCTCGCTGTCCATGCATTGCCTGGCAAGCCTTTTGGCTCTGCTAGGTGGCATTGCACACGTGCCCCTGGGTCGCTGGCTCTTATAATGCCTTTTGGCTCGCTGCTGCATTGCAAACAGTGCCCTTCTAGGTCGCTGGCTCACCAGTAGTGGCCTTTTGGCTCGCTGGTTGAGCCTTGTTGGCGGAGGCCTTCTGGCTCGCAACTCTGGCTCACTAGCAAGGGTTGCGTGGCTCACTGGCTAAGCCTGTGGCAGTGGCCTTCTGGCTCACTAGCTGTAGCTTGCTGGCAGTGGATTCGTAGCTTTCTGCTTCAGGTTGGGCTCCTTTATCACTGGTTCTGAGACTCGCGGTCTCTTGCTGCTTTACTCATTCTGGTTCTTTGGCTTCCGATATCTGTCTCGCTTCTCGACTTTCTTGGTCTCTCTTGCTCACTTTCTGCTCCGCTCTCTTGCTTACTCCCTGGCTGGTTGACGCGTTCTCCTACATGAACTCGCTGGCTGCACTTTGCGGGCATTGATGGTGTAGCACGTTGGCCGAGCATTTTTAGTTGAGGACTTTTGACTTGCTGGTTGAGCCTGGTGGTAGTGGCCGCCTGGCTTGCTGGTTGTGAGGCTTGCTTGCTGGTTGTGAGGCTTGCTGGTTGTGAGGCTTGCTGGTTGTGAGGCTTGCTGGTGCTCTTTTGGTGGCTCCTTTTGCTTACCCTCTATTTAGCTCTGTGCCTTGCAGTCCCTGGCTTGCTTGCTTTCTCTTGCTGGCTCATGGTTTGTCTACTTTAATTCTCTAGTTTTGGTTGCTCACTGGCTTTTGGCCCTCTGTTTCGCTCCTTGGTTCTCTGGTTGTGCCTTTCTAGCTCACTAGATCAGGCTTGCACCTGAACTTTTTCGATCTAGTGCGCAAGTCCGTGGGGGCTCGCGCAAGTCCGTGGGGGCTCGCGCAAGTCCGTGGGGGCTCGCGCAAGTCCGTGGGGGCTCGCGCAAGTCCGTGGGCGCGGTCCGTGGGGCTCGCGCAAGTCCGTGGGGGCTCGCGCAAGTCCGTGGGGGCTCGCGCAAGTCCGTGGGGGCTCGCGCAAGTCCGTGGGGGGCTCGCGCAAGTCCGTGGGGGCGCACGCACGTCCGTGGTGGCTCGCGCAAGTCCGTGGGGCTCGCGCAAGTCCGTGGGGGCTCGCGCAAGTCCGTGGGGCTCGCGGTCCGTGGGGCTCGCGCATGCCCGGGGGGGCTCGCGCAAGTCCGCGGGGGCTCGCGCAAGTCCGCGGGGGCTCGCGCAAGTCCGTGGGGGCTCGCGCAAGTCCGTGGGGGCTCGCGCAAGTCCGCGGGGGCTCGCGCAAGTCCGTGGGGGCTCGCGCAAGTCCGTGGGGGCTCGCGCAAGCCGTGGGGCAAGTCCGTGGGGCTCGCGCAAGTCCGTGGGGGCTCGCGCAAGTCCGTGGGGGCTCGCGCAAGTCCGTGGGGGCTCGCGCAAGTCCGTGGGGCTCGCGCAAGTCCGTGGGGCTCGCGCAAGTCCGTGGGGGCTCGCGCAAGTCCGTGGGGGGCTCGCAAACGTGGTTTGTGCTACCTGCTGTCTATGCATTGCTGGCAGAGGCCTATTGGCTTGCTAGATGAGCATTGCAGATGGTGACCTGCTAGGTCGCTGGCTCTCTATTAGTGACCTTTTGGCTCGTAACTCTGGCTCGGTAGCACTGGGTGTGTGGCCGTCTGGTTAAGCCTTGTGGCAGTGGCCTTCTGGTTGACTGGCTGCAGCTTGCTGGCAGTGGCTGCGTACCTCTCCTGCTCTGGCTTGCTGGCGGTGGATGCATGGTTTTCAGGTTGTGCCTTTCTAGTTCACTAGTTCTAGCTTCTGAACTTTTTTGATCTCTGGCTGACGCTGGCTTTTTTGCTTGCTGTTGTGTTGGTGCACTCTTTTTCTGAAGCCCTTTGGGCTGCGATGTGCAACAGTTTTCTGTAAACTTGCTGCCTTGCCTTGCAACAGTGCCTTCTAGGCTCGCTGTTTGAGCCTTGTTGGCGGAGGCCTTCTGGCTCGCAACTCTGGCTCACTAGCATTGGGTGTGTGGCTTGTTGGCTAAGCCTGGTGGCCTTCTGGCTCAATGGCTGTAGCTTGCTGGCAGTGGATGCATGGCTTGCTGGTTCAGGCTGCTCTCCTCTCTGTGGCTTGCTCCTTGACTTTCTTGGTCCTCTTGCTCACTCTCCAGCTGGCTGCTCATCCCTGTTGCTTTCTGGCCCCCTTTCTGGCTCTTAGTATCCTGCTATCTGATGTTCTCCTCCACTTTCTTGGTCTCTGTTGCTTGCTCCTCTGCTCTTGTACTTGCTCTCTGGATGCCTCACGGTCTCGGACTTGCTCCCCGAATGTCTTGGTTTCTCATTGGCTCTGCTTGTTTGGCGCTCTGGCTGTTCTTGCGTGCAGAGTCCTGTTGGCTGTGACTGATTCCTTCCGCAGGCTCGGGCCACTGCTCGCTATTTGCCATCACTGCCGCCTGCAATTGGACCACAGTTTGGAGGCCTCCTCCATCCTTCTGTGCATTATAGGTTCTCAATCTTTCTACTATGGCTTTAAAGGTAAACCTTAAATGTTGCCTGAACATGTGGATTTCAGCAGCAATAGTCAATAGCATTCCTGTGCCGGACGGTGGTGCCCGCAGGATTTGATGTAGTCCATTCCCAAGAAATTGAGTCTGCAAGTCTGGGGCTTGCGCACTAAGCTTGTGCAGCTTGCTGTCTATGCATCGCTGGTGGTGACCTTCTGGGTTGCTGGATCACTGTTAGTGGCCTTTTGGCTCACAAGAAATGGAGTCCAAGGTGCTCCCTGGGTTTCACCCCTTAACTCCCATACAGGGGTCTGGTGCACTCTGCAGGGGACTCCCGCATTGTTACCATTGATGTCCAAAAGCAGTACCATAAGAGCAGACACAAGGTGAGGTCCGACAGGTGGAGATCCACTAAGGTCAGGATCATAGTCAAATGTCCGATGAGGGAAGACATGAAGCCGGGGTCAGTGTAGGAACTCGCAATACAGAGAACACAATGAGCAGACGTGTCCTGATATAAGGTCCCCAGAGTCCTCTGATTGGAGGGGGAGCGGATTGACCGCGCACACTGCTGCTTGATACCCAAGAGGTCTAGAGAATGAGAGGGGAAGACCGGCCCAGTACTTTGTAGGACAGTGAGGATTTATTGGAGGGGCTTGGGGTTGCTCACTGGTTTGGAGGAATGACTGGTGTCTTAAATGGAGAGGCAATTGATGGGAACCTGTTAACTTTGAGTTTCGGAGTCTTTCAGGTCCGAATTCAACATTGTGGTGTGAAAAAAGAGGAACTTCAGAGAGTTGCATCGGCTACAGTTCCTGCAAGACCTTGACCAGTGCGGCCAAGACATCTGGGAGGAGCTAGAGAAGACCAAGAAGGTTCTCAAATAAGGGCTACAAGAAGTCATCCAAGCGTTCCAAGGTGGAGAGCCTGAAAAAGGTGAAAAAGGTAACGGTTTCTTTTTTAGGAAGCTGCCTGGCGGCCACACACCCTGCATGAGCTGAGACTGGCATATGTCCATCAAGTTCAACCAAGGGGGAGGGGGAAATGCTTTCTTCTTCCTGTTGTCTTTCCTGTTGTGCATCAATTGTGGACAAAGAAACTAACCTCACAGTGACACGATGTCAATCCAAAAAATGTTTTCGTTAAAAACTATTTTTTTTTTTTTTTCCTAGAACAAGATCGGTGCAGGAGGTGGATGGTGCAGGACGCATCCTGAATTGACAGCAGCAGCAAGCGGCTCCTCACCCTCCAAGTTGGAAGAGAACGTTTCGTGATGAGCTGCGGTTCCTATTGCCACAGTGGGGACTCTGCTTTAAGGTACAGAAAAACATCTTGTCCATCTTATCAACACTGTCTATTACTGGGGTGTCCCCATGAAGCCACTTCCTTGCTAGAGGTCAGCTCAAACCGTCCATGTTATGGTATCAGTAGGACTCTGCTTGCACTTCTCCTCCCCATTCATTTCAGTGGGAGATTCAGATATAGCAGAGCACAGTCGCAAGTGGTGCCCTTCTCATTCTGTAATGCGGTCGGCTTGTAGCTACTTACGAGCCGACCCATAACAGTGACTGGGAACATCTGTTTAGTTGAGTTTTTTTCCTCTGACAGAACATCTTGCAACTTTATGGTAAGACAGGAGGATTGACCTAAACCGTAAGATGAACCACAGCTGGGAAAGAGTCGCCTCCCACAAGGTCACCGGCTGCCATCCAGGAAGAGAAGGAGAAGATGTACCATCTAGTGGCATGCTCAAAGGTGGCTACTGCTGGCCCTCTGGTGCCTACTCATCCATCTACAGAACCTCCTGTATAAAGGACCATCAGCTAAAGATTGAGAGTAATCTGGTGTCCGTCATATTGCGGAGCGACAACCATTGTGATTTCCATCTTCAGGTGCAACCCAAGGCCCAGGGTGACTGTATTCATGCATCGGAGCTAGAACAAAGGACTTTGACTCTGCCGACCCTTGCCCAAAGGGCGTCCACCTTTCCGACCCTTGCCCAAAGGGCGTCCACCTTTCCGACCCTTGCCCAAAGGGCGTCCACCTTTCCGACCCTTGCCCAAAGGGCGTCCACCTTTCCGACCCTAGCCCAAAGGGCCTCCACCTTTCCGACGCTTGCCCAAAGGGCGGTCCACGCTTCCGGTCGACCCTTGCCCAAAGGGCGTCCACCTTTTCCCGACCACCTTTGCCCCCCAAAAGGGCGTCCACCTTTCCTATTCCAACGACCCTTGCCCAAAGGGCGTTTCCAAACCCACCTTTCCGACCCTCCCTGCCCAAAGGGCCCCGATTCCAAACCTCCCTTTCCCCCGACCCTTTTGCCCAAATGGAGTCCACCTTTGCGGCCCTCGCCCTTAGCATCTCTGGACTGCTGGAGCCCAAGTCTGTCATAAGCTTCTATATTGTAACAAATATCAAACATATGTGCTGTAATTAAAATAGTCTTATTATTCTGTATCGTGTGAATAAAACTTTTTTTTTTTTTTTTTTTTTTTTTAAATTAGAACTTTATTATGGTGAAGAAGTAGAAAAATATTCTGGTGTTCTGGAGCCTTTAGTGCATATTTGGGGGCCAATGTAGGGCGAGTTGCACACGGTCTGCTTCATAGAAGAGGTTGGGTTAAGTGGTAAATATAGTCATTAAGAGAGACCAGGTGGCTCCCTCCAGCAGGTGCTCCTCTTGCAGAGGGTGGGATTTGGTGCCCCTTTTGGCTGCAGGCACATGAACATAGGGGCTCGGAGTGTGCAGGGGTTTTCTTTCCTATATCGTAAATAAATTTGTTGCATGGGTATAAATGGAATCTGTCATATTTTTGAAATATACAAATATATTTGGCATTTGAGGAGCGATCTGTTTTAGTTCATTTGTATGTTGCTGATTGTAGAGCCAGAACTAGATTGCAATTGGAAACTGTATTTCTGTAATGTGACTGTTATGCAGGTTTGTTTTGCCCTTTTTATTTGTTTGCACCTTTTAAAACTTTTTCAAAAATAAACACTTCGAAAAAAAAAAATACGTAGAGACAAATATCAAATCTGAACACTTCACCTAGGAATAAAAATGGTCCTTACTGTTTCCTGTTCTTTGTGGTTTCACTCCTCGCCGCGTTTCCTTGGAGTTGTTTGAATTGGACGGCACATGAGAGCCGATCATCGTGTGAGTATTTGCATCTCCTAAACGAGCCCCGATCCTCTTGGTTCTGAACAGAGAGGTGGCCCGGGACTCTCCCAAAAGACATAATGGGAGTTCCATATAGAACGTTCTGAACAGAGAAGGGGTCAGGACGTTCTATACTGGGAACTCTCATTCATGTCTATGGGAGAGTCCCGACCACCTCTCTGTTCAGACCATTCTATACTGGGAACTCCCATTCATGTCTATGGGAGAGTCCCAACCACCTCTCTGTTCAGAATGTTCTATACTAGGAATTTCCATTCATGTCTATGGGAGAGTCCCGACCACCTCTCCGTTCAGACCAAATCTATACTGGGAACCTCCCTTTCCCATGTCTATGGGAGATTTCCTAACCACCTCTCTGTTCAGAATGTTCTATACTGGGAACTCCATTCATGTCAATGGGAGATTTCCCGACCACTCCCCTGTTCAGACCTTTTCAATACTGGGAACTCCCATTCATGTCTATGGGAGAGTCCCGACCACCTCTACAATCCCAATCGAGGGCTTTTCAGGGCTCGTTTATGTGATAGATGCAGGTCCCAACTCTAGGACTTGCACTTGTTGGACATTGATGACCTATCCTAGCAATGTGCCAGCAATGTCTGTATTGAGACGACCCTTGAAGGCCGTGGTTGACCATAACCTGTACTATGCCGAAAAGAGCAGGTTATAGTCAAGCATCACTTTGTGATGGATCTTCAAGAGAACCTGTATCTCTCACCACCTGAATGTAACTCATGGCTGTAGCTGCTCTTCCTCATCTCCTTTATGGCTATCCTCTTCCTCTTCTATCCGGTCTAGCCTCCTCTCTGTTGTACCCAGGGCTCATTTTGATAAATTGTGCAGAAGCCGCAACTTCCATTTGATTGCTATAGAGTCCATAGACACGAATGAGGGCTGGAGAGGTGGAGTTTGGGAAGTCAGATGGTCAATACAACAACCAATGGGCTTTCTAGAGGAAAATCCAAGCTGAAAATCTACATCAATTTCAACATCGAATTGGCGTCTAAAATCTGAATCTACACTGAAAATCTGCCTCTGAAATCCATGTCAAAAATTGAAAATCTGTGACTGATATCGGTGCTCGGTAGCATGAAATTTTAGATGGCGATTCCATGATTCAGCATCTGAAACCCACCATGTGAACAAGCTTGGATTGGCCCACAGGAGAAATGCCCAGTAGGCCCCATGGGATGGTGGGCCTGGGCTAGTTATTTATGGAGATGGGCAGCTAGCAAGAATCATGTACAGTAGCTGTAGAGTGGGCCCCGAAAATAAACTCTACTAGTGGACCCCCAAGAATCAACTCCACTGGTCCACTTCACTGGTGCGCCCTAGACACCCCAGTTTGACACTGTGTGAACATATCCTTAACGGGCAGGTGTTGTGGCCCAGGGAAAAAACCCTAATAATAGGGCCTCGCAGGGGGTCTAAAAACGGGCCCCCCAAAGTTGGGAAACTAAAACTCCATCATGCTTTTATATAATCTATAACATGGCATGAGGGGATTGTATTTCCCCCAACAGCTGAGGGCCGCAGTTTGAAACCATGGGCCTATTGGGGTGTGAAAAATAGGCCCCCGTTCATTATACAGCTATTGGTTCCAAAAAGGGGGCCCCCAAAAATAAAATTAAAAACATTTGAATTTTTTTTACTTTACAAAAAAAGTACAGTTTGGTTTAGGTTCACCTAACCGAGAATACAGAAGACGCATCATTACACCCAGAGTGAGACATTTAAAGGGTTTTCTCCTAATTATTCCTTTACCTCAGTCCCGTTTCTTGGTTCATTTTGAAATTTAGAGGTGTGTTTACTAGCCTCTACTAGGGGTCGTAAAGCAGGTCTGTAGTAACAACCAGCTTGGGGAGCCAAAAGGAAGATCAAACAGTCTGACATAGCGACCTGAGGAGCTGTTGCAGCCCATACAAAGGGGGTATCTAGGGAAAAGTGGACAATGTTAAAGGACATATATTGCAAAGTTTTACTTGTTTTTGCAAATCTTAAAACATAAAAAGCAATTCTTGAGTGAGACAACCCCCTTTAAAAAAACCTCAAATCCCACAAACACAAAATATGTTTTTTCCCCAAATTTAAATTTTTTTTTGCGGGTTCCCCATATATCTGGGGTACGGGAATGACACCATTAGACCGTGCATCCTGTCCTGCAAAATAAAAAGTAGATGGAAAAAAATAAAAAAGTCGTGGCTCTGGGAGGGAGAAACGAACGTGAGAAAAAAGCAGGCCTTGGCGTTAAGAGTTTAGGGTCAATATACACCCGTGAAAAAAAAAATTATACAGACTCCTTCACCTACAGTTGCTATTTTCCCCTGGGGCTTTCCTGAAACTCTTCTTTGTTAAATTAACCCCTTAAGGGGGTTTTCTCGCTCCGCATTTGGGACCTTTTTTGCTGGTTTTCCCAACAGAGCTTGTGAAATAGAGGGGGGTGTTCCCCCCCAAGGCGCATCTTCCCGTCGCAACACTCTCCACAAGTGCACTTTGGGGATTCATTCTGTGTGAGCTGGGAGAGAGGGAGCTTTTCACGTCAAGGGCGTCGCACAGCAAAAACTAAAATTCCCTCCAAAATATGATGGTATCTCAGTATTTGCTGAGTAGACAAAGCCTGAAAACTCATTAGAAGTGAAAAGTTAAGTGCGATTTGATAGCGTATGTTTACATTTCTCTTTCTACGTACTTTGTAAATAGAATGGGTGTTTCACATTCAGGACTCTAGGAAAGATGGGTGATTTTTTTTCTCTCCACAGTGTTTATTTGAGATTATTACCCCCTGACCTTACAGACAAAACATTGCTTTACCCGTTGTTTACATGGGACTGCACAGTACAGCGGTGTTCTCGTTCTGTGATTTACGTGGGACTGCGTCTCCGAGTCACAAAAGTGATTTACATGGGACTGCACATCTGAGGTACAATAACTATTTACATGGGATTGCACACTACAGCTGTGCTGTCTGTGTTTTACATGGGACCGCACATTTCTGTCACAAGAGTGATTTACGTGCACAGTACAGCGGTTTTTCTCTGCGTGATTTTCATGGACGGCACATTTGGGTTTCACAAAAGTTTTAAAATGGGCGCACATCGAGAGCAGTAAGATTTACATGGGGTTGC